>LNAC01000438.1:924447-988621 GCA_002007465.1 Ailurus styani | reverse complement strand
AAAAAAAATACAATTTCATCTGTTTTAGGGTTGATAAACAATAAACGTGGCAGAAACTTAAATTTGCCCTTATAGAATTGTGTGCTTATGTTTGATCTAGCACTTTGCTGTCTAGTCTGTGGATAACAGAGAAGCCAATGTGTTTGCATGATACAAAGTTACTTTCACTGTTATTAATATTTATCAATATAACTTATTTTAATAGTAATAATGAAATCATTCTCTTCTGAAATCAGCTTTCTATTCCTATTACTACTTTTAAATTATTCTGTGATCTATTTCTAATTCTGTTGGTCCTCAGAAGAGAGGCGAGGTCATTTCCTGGTTTAGGAAGGACTGTGTGAATGGGCTGCTGGGACCCTCGCAGGGGCTTTGCCAGGTCTCTGTAGCAATCACAGTGGCTCCCATCACTGAGCATGGCTTGCCGCAGGCTGGGCACGGTGCCTGTATTCTCCCTAATGGTTACTGTGGCTGTGGGAAGTTGATTTTATCTTTTTCAGTTTACAGCTGAGAGAATGGAGGCTCACAGAGGTTAAGTAACTAGCCCAAGGACACAGAGCTAGTTGGTGGAGAGGTGGGACTCATCCCTGGATGGTCTAACCAGTGTTTTCCACTTCAGCACACGGCTCTCAAAGTTCTGGTTCTGGGCAAAGAGCATCCAGCTGAGGAACAGAAAGAAGAACATTGGATCAGATTTGAAGACCAGGACTCGCTTTCTGGTTCCACTGCCTGGTCAGCTGTGAGACCTAAGTAAGACACTTATCATCTTTCAGTCTGTGTTGTTGTTGGAAATTTGCAGGATTATGTGAGATTTAAACTATAATCAATATAAGAGTATGGCAGAGGATTAGTTTACCCTGTCTCCAGCTCTTATTGTGTTGTACATTAGTCAAAAACCATCATATCTATATTTTGACCACAGAAGAGTTCATAATGCATCATTTGATTTTATGGAGTTGGGAATGAGATTTTTTTCCCATCTCTGTTGAATGCTACAGTGAATGGATTGTCAAGAGCTTGCAAGTGTATGGAAGTGTGTAGTATCCCTGCCTAACTCTGGCACTGGGGAAAGGAGTCAAATAGTGTGAACCCAGGAAAATGTAGCACATTTTTTTAAACAGAAAAATATCACCTGTGAGCATTCTAGATAATCCTTGAATTGAATGAACCCGAATAAAGAATGTCTAAATTATTCATGTTAAGCTCTGAATCTGGTCTCTGTCTCTGGTGAATTATGTAAGGGTAGAGTTAAAAAACAAGAATGTCTTGTATTAAAGGAAAATCACTTATCATTTGGATGAGGAGAGAGAAATTTCTAAGTCCTGGCTTACATGGTCTGATTCCCTACTCTAATTTTAAGAAGCCAGTTAAAGCTTCTGCTGACTCAAAGGATTGTTGCTTGTCCTAAAAAATTCTTCAAGTGTCTTCTGTGTTTGCTCACTTGCTTCTGGCTAGCCTTTTAAAAGAGAAAAAAAGAACAATTTTGGATATTAAAAATTCTTTATATATAAAGAGTAATTAATGGAGGCCCATGAATTTACCACCTTACTTGAGAGATACTCAAAGCCCCTGCATCCCGCTCCCCATCACGTGTGCCTCCAGTGGGAAGCACCAGCCTGAAACCTGACATCTACCTTTCTTCGTAATAGGTATGTCTACCTCAGTGGTATGTGGGATTGCTTGGCATGTGTTAAGACTTTATATAAATAGAATAATTCTGAAGGTATTCCCTTTCCCTTTTGATTTTTTCCTTCAAAGTGAGAAGTTTTGAGGGTTGTTTATATTAATTCAGATAGTTCTAGTTTCATTTTACCTGTTGTATGAAATTCCACTGCCACGGAGACACCATATCTTAGTTTGGACTGCTATAACAAAGCACCACAGACTTGATAGCTTATAAACAACATGAATTTATTTCTCATGGTTCTGGTAGCCAGAAGTCTGAGATCAGGGTGTCCGTATGGTTGGGTTCTGGTAAAAGTCCTCCTCTGGGTTGCAGACGGATTTCTCCTTTTATTACATGGAGGAAAGAGCGTGAGCTAACTCTGTGGGTTCTTATAAGGGCGCTATCCCCATTCTGAAGGTCTCTATCTTTATGACGTAATAATCTCCCAAAGGCCCCCACCTCTAAGGACCACCACATTAGGGATTAGATTTCACCATAGGAGTTTTGGAGGAATACAAACATTTTGTCTGTAACACTCCCCAATTTACCCATTCTTCTGTCGACGGACAGTTTGTTTTGCTGTTACAGACAGCTGCAGTACACAAGCTTGTTTTTGTCTCCTTGTGTTGAGTATACACATCCTCAGCTTTACTAGTGTAGATTACCGGCTAAAGTGATGCTGCCGACTTGTATTTTCTCTAAAGGTACTTGAGGTTCCCGTGGCTTTTCATCCTTGCTCCCAGCTGTCATTACTGGGTAGGACAGAGAAAAAGTGCAGGGTAATGAGCAGTCAGACGCCCCTTAAAGAACAAGGGTCTGTGGAATAAAATCCAAACTCCTTACCATGGCATATGTGCCTCTGCTTTACTTGCTTCCTCTTTCCGGGCCAGCCTCTCTAGCCTCACCTCATTCTGGGTGGCCTTCTTTCTATGACGGGAACATGCAGGCAAACTCCTTCCCACCTCAAAACTGGCTGTTCTCTCCGCCTGGAACACTCTCTTCCCAGCTCATTGCATGACTGGTTTCTTCTCAACCTTTGTAGAGTAGCCCCTCGGAGAGGCCTTCTCTGACCACATCATATAAAGTAGTCCTCCTGTCCTCCTATTTATCTTCCCACTTACCCCTAGCTCTCATTCACATTACTGGGTTTGTTTGTGGGTTTTTGTGGTGGTGGTGGTTGTTGTATTTATCAGAATTTGAAATTAGTTTCTCTCACTGGAATATAAACTCTGTGAGGGCCACATACAATGCCTGACACGTGCCAAATTTTTATTGAGTAAATGAATGCACACACTGATGCCTTCTCCACTTGGTGACTTGTTACCCCTTCCTATCACTTCTCCCACATTCACTGTCCCAGCATTTTGCTGACCACTGGTGTGTAGATTAGGGTGAATGTAGAGGACCCTGATGGTATCCTAGACAGACACCCTGTCTAGTGGTATCTGTTTCCTTCTGAGATGTCGCAAGATCTCATGCATTGACTCTATCCACAGTTGAACCTTTCTCTTTGAAGTCAGGTCATCCCCCTGTACCCTCAATGCCCAGAACCAATGATTCCTACCATCTTTCTAGAGGTCATTTTGGCTTTCATAAGTGCTCAGTAGAGGATGAGGCTTGCCTGACTCATCTCCGGCGCTTTCTTGCTAACTGATGGTGTGGAAGACTCCTCAAGGCACTGAGGATAGATTCATTTACTCATCGTCCGGGCAGTGGTGACTTTGTGGTCATCATTTGAATCACCTCTGATTCCCGCATCCAGTTTACCTACTACTTGTTGCTTATGGAGAAAATACTGTGATGATTTTGAGATCAGTCAGTTGATTCACTCATTTTTTTTTTAAAGATTTTATTTATTTATTTGACACAGAGAGAGAGATTACAAGTCGGCAGAGAGGCAGGCAGAGAGAGAGGAGAGAGGAGGAAGCAGGCTCCCCGCCGAGCAGAGAGCCCGATGCGGGCCTCGATCCCAGGACCCTGGGATCATGACCTGAGCCGAAGGCAGCGGCCCTAACCCACTGAGCCACCCAGGCGCCCGATTCACTCATTTTTGTGCCCTCCACTCATGATACCTAGATCCTGGGCTGGAACAGGTGGTCTCTTTTGGATGCTGCCTGTACTACTCCCAATTACTGCACTTACGTCATTGTTGTGTCATGCTCTCTTTTTCCCTGGGGAGAGGAAACTGTGATTTTAAGCTTTGTATCACCAGTGCTTGGCACAAAGTAGTCATTTAATAAATGTTTATTAAGCAGATGAACAAATAAATGGATGGGGTGAATGCTAGACATGGAATGAAAACCTGGTTTATTAATACACTTGATTTATACAGAGAGAGTTGCCAGCTGTGTATCTGACCAAAATTTGTAAGCAGCAAATTTCACACAGTTCAGCTCTACAGAAAACCAGGTTCTCCACACATTGTTGAGGTAAGAACTAGCCTTTGAATGGGGCAGTGTTAGTTTGTCCTCAACCCACAATATTAAGCATGGCTGGAGCAGTGACAAGACACTCAGAATTCCACTCCATACTGTGTATGTCCCTGGTAGAGATTTCACTTTGTTTATTCATTCAGCATTTGTCAGGTGTGTGTATCTTTTCACATGAACAAAGAAGCAAGAGGCGGATTATTTTCCCACTGTGTTGTCACTTTGCTTAATAGTTTCTCAGAGGATGTGCCTGGGGTATTCAGAAAATGACTCAGTTGAGTATCATCTCTGAAGAATCTGAATGGATGTTACACTGTTGTTTTCTTTTTCTTTTTTTTTTTTAAGATTTTATTTATTTATTTGACGTAGAGATCAGATCACAAGTAGGCAGAGAGGCAGGCAGAGAGAGAGGAGGAAGCAGGCTCCCTGCCGAGCAGGGAGCCCGATGCGGGCCTCGATTCCAGGACCCTGAGATCATGACCTGAGCTGAAGGCAGAGGCTTTAACCCACTGAGCCACCCAGGCGCCCTACACTGTTGTTTTCATTTCCCAGTGCCAGTCCTGTAGAGCAGTGTGTAAAAAGGGGCTGCGAATAGCAGTATTGGTTTGCACCTAGAATCTTACGTGCATCACCTAATGCTGGGCCACCACGAGGTGTGACAGAGAAAGTTCAGAGATTTGCTTTCTGGCTGGGGACACACATACAGTTTCTTTATCACCTTCCTTTGATTTGCCAGTTTGGCTGCAATCAGGGTATTCCTAATTCCTAGATTTTACTCTGTGTCATGGGGGAAAAAGGATAAGACACTCCCCATCACTTCTCAGCCTTTTAGCTAAGATCAAGTGTAGTATCCGATAAGACACTCCCTCCAAGGAGGCATGTAATTCGTAATTCGAGGAGAGTTATCTTTTCATTATAGATTGTCTTGTGCCAATTTCAGCAAGAGGACTAAGGGATGTGTTTTTAGAAGTTTAATTCATTTCATATTGCCTCAATTAAATTTACATGCTTTAAAATTATTTTATTTTTCTATATTGAATATATTTCTAAAATATTCCTTACATTGTTTCTGGAATAAGGTAGAGCAGAAAATATACATATATAATATTTGTTGTAGGAAAATAAAACAATAGAATGATCATACTAAATTACTTAGTTTGAAGTAAAATACATTTTTAAATCACCCTTTGTGTATTATCTAACATAGTTGGAAAAAATCACAGTTCATTTCTGTGTTTAAAAAATTATTATTTTTCAAATATGTATTTGAGAGAGAGAGAGAGAGAGAGAGAGAGAACAGAGGGAGAGTAAGAGGGAGAAGTAGGCTTCTCACTGAGCAGGGAGGCCAATGCTGAGCCCAATCCCAGAACCCTGAGATCATGACCTGAGCCGAAGGCAGATGCTCAACCAACTGAGCCACACAGGCGCCCCTAAAAATTATTCTTAAAGTATAACATTTGCTTCTGAATGTTCACCGAAAATGAGGTGAGCCTCAGTGGCTCAGTTGCTTAAGTGTCTGCCTTCGGGTCAGGTCATGATCCCCGGGTCCAGGGATGGAGCCCTACATCGGGCTCCCTGCTTAATGGGGAGTCTTACTTTTCCCTCTCCCTCTGCCACGCCCCCTGTTTGTGTGCACGCCCTCTCTCTCTCCCTGTCAAATAAATTAAAAAAAAATCTTTGAAAAACATATCCATACATAGATCCAGATAAGGGACTAGAAACTAGCAATAGAGCACAATATTAAAGATGGCTATCTCCCTGTGGTGGGATTATGAGTACTTTTAAAATCTTTATACTTTTCTGTAGTCTCCCAAATTTTCTTTTTTTTTTTTTTTAAGATTTTATTTATTTATTTATATGACAGAGAGAGATTACAAGTAGGCAGAGAGAGAGGAGGAAGCAGGCTCCCTGCTGAGCAAAGAGCCCGATGCGGGCCTCGATCCCAGGACCCTGAGATCATGACCTGAGCCGAAGGCAGAGGCTTTAACCCACTGAGCCACCCAGGCGCCCTCTCCCAAATTTTCTAAAACGAGTTGGTATGACTTTTGTTAGCAGAAAAGGCCACCAATGAAATGGACTTTAAAATATTTGGTTCATATATCTTAAAAAGTTTGCATAGGCTGATACACTGGACATGGTTTTACATCCTGATCCCAGCAGGTCTGAACACACTTTGCTGACAACTTTACCTGAAGCAGACTTGTAATTTCTTTGCTTATCAGTTACATTGAAGTGTATACATGTGTCTTCTTAAAATGTGATCATTTTATCTGTCAAAATGTATACATAAAATCTAAAATATGCATAAACAAAATAAAAATAAAAGTCATAATCCTGAGATCAGAAATAAAAAGAGACAAAGATTTGTAGTACTCCTTTTAGTACATCAGTGATTTCTTTAACATTTACATCTGGAAAAACCTACACATTTGAAGTGTTTTCTTCTCCCTCAATTTATGTACTATTAGTATATGACACCTTTATGGCCATAAGAGTAATTTGTTTGAAGAGGTTGTTTTTTTTGTTTTTTTTTTTTTTAAGATTTTATTTATTTATTTCACAGAGGGAGAGAGATCACAGGAGGCAGAGAGGCAGGCAGAGGGGGAGGGGAGCAGGCTCCCCGCTGAGCAGGGAGCCCGATGCGGGCCTCGATCCCAGGACCCTGAGATCATGACCTGAGCCGAAAGCAGAGGCTTTAACCCACTGAGCCACCCAGGCGCCCTGAAGAGGTTGTTATTGTGGGAAAAAAAACCCCATGAATTAACAGAGTGAATTATTAAAAACTGAGATTGCCTAAAACAGCCATATGGAAAAGCAGACATTGATATATAAAATCTGTGGCATACCCCAATCCACCTTTTGTATATAAACTCAAAATAAGATATATCATTATTATTATTTTTAACAACCCAATCCTTTAAATAAATAAAACTGCCCTAAAATATGACACTAATAGATTAATAGATATGTTTTTCACTTGGAAACAGTTTTTATTTTTAATACATTTTTAAAGAAGCGACATCAATTTCTTTATTACACGTAATTATTTTTAAAGTTAAGATAATTTTGAAAGCTGAAAGCTTTATCTAATTTGAAGAGAAATCAGAGTATAAAAGTGAAGATAATTTTAGATAACATTCTGTCACTAAACATGAAGCAACATGATTAAAGATGTCATTTCATTACCCTGCCAATCCCCAATTAATCAAGGCCTCATTCAGTATCCACTATGGGTTTAACATCCCCAAATAATTCTTACTGATGTACAAAATACAGATTCAGTTAAGGCTTTGTTGGGATTGTTAAGTGTTGTACTATGTGCTATTTTTTCAGAGCTCTACAGATACATATTAGTTCAATTTGTTTAATATTTGTCTTGATAGAAACTAAAAGTCCATTCATCAGTGAAAAGGAAGAGGGGAGAAGGAAAAATAAAATTGAAACATTTAGCATTGATCAAGAGGTGAGTCTAGGAACCTCTGTCCATTCCCCAGCGAGAGGCCTGGGTCAGGCAGGAGGGGTGGACATGGAGTAGATGGTACTTTCTTGTGATCTGTGCTCTTCTGTGAGGCTGCAGCAGGGGTTTTCCTTGACCTTCAATTCCGGAGCCTCTTGGGTGGTTTTGGAAGCATCTAATCGTCCCTGCTTTCTGTTTTCCTGATAGAACTCTGATAATGGACACCAAGGAATGATTATGCTCGTTCTCTGGTGTCCCGAAAGTGAGTTGTTTAGTTTTCCAACTACGAATGTAAGCTACTGATGACTCAGGATGTGTTCTAAATTTATAATAAACCATATTTCTTCATATTTCCTGGTCAATACACTTTTCTTGAAATCTCTCACACCCCCTCCCAAAATAACAAAAAATGAAGGTACAATCATTTGTTAAATATTTTCATTTATTATAGCTGATATTGTATTTATTGTATCTTTTTTTTATACCAGAATTGTGACAAAGAGCAATTAGCTTTACAGAAAGTGAAGAAAGATAGGAAGGTTGCTTTAATTTTTCCCAAACCTGGCTGGAGGGAAAATTCGCACATCCTTCAAGTTTATGAAACAGGCGTCGAATCTTTATTAAATTGGCCAACAGCAGCAGGTCATCCCCATTCAGGTACCAGAGAACTGGAATCTCCTCAGGGTTAGGGAGCTTTTCAGCAAAGAGAAAGAGAAGGGAAGCTCAGGGTCCACCTGCGGCAGAGGGGAGGTGGTGAGGGGGCGGCACTAATTTGGAGTCTGATTCCCTTGAGTCTCATTATCTACAGACCAGGTGGGTGGCGGGGGAGGCTGGGCCCCGGTGTTAATCTAATCCGAAGGAGGAATGAGCTAAAATGCTGTGGAGATTTGAGAGACCAGAGCAGGCCTGACCACACAGAATTTGGATACTTTCAAATGCTTACAATTTATTCAAGTAATGTATCAGCATATACTGAGGGGAGCACTAAGATGCCGGGAGCACAGTCCCTTCCCAGAGAGATGCCCAGTGGGGAGAGCATGCTCAGCGCTGGACCGGAGGCTAGGAAGGCACCGAGCAGGTCAGCCTTTCTCAGAGAAGGTAGTACCTCAGCTGAGTTTTCGAGTAGGACCCGGACTGCTGAAACTCCTTTCCTTCCGATATGTGCCCCTACCTCCAGGAAGCCATTCCACGTTAACCTTTCCTTGACCCTCCCTTGGCCTCTGCTCTTCCCCTTCCTCACAGCCTTTGGTGATTCAGGCAGATGTAGTCTCCCTGCGGCTGCAGGAAGGGGAAAGGGTCTGTCAGGAAGGTCTTGCTGGGGTGTGTTTCCCATGTGTGGATTCAGGACCAGCTTAGGAGGGGCGTTTAGCCTCACTGGGGTGGCTACTACCTGTTGCAAGCAGAGTGACCACCCACCTGCTAGAGACAGGAGAACGCACAGCATTCCCTCTGGAAGGTAAGAAGGGAGGGAGGGAGGGACAGGGGAGTTTGAGATGGAGGAATAACAAAGAATGGGCCAGCATTTTTAACTTCCCTTCAATCCCAAATTCCATAGAATCACAGAAAACTTTTTAAGAAAGTAAATTGATGATGGTTCTAGGAAATAGAAAAGATTTTGATAAGCAGGAACAATCTTATGGAATTCCTGAATATCAAAAACAAATGGGACCATATCCATAGAGAGATACATGGCCAAATAAAACCATTAACCCAAAACACACACATCCGGAGATCGAAGTTAACAGAAGTGAGAAGGAGGGGGGACCCTGAGGTAAACATTAGAACCATCAGTTGATCAGTTGGGAGGCAGCCCTTATGTGGGTGGGGCTGTACCTGTTTTCAACCAACCTGTGCCGCCAGCCTGCACAGACTGGAGCTAGAAGTCTGGCACTGGGGCTAGCCTTCTACCCCTCAACATATACCACTTTCCCACATCCCCACAAACAAACTTCAGTAAGCAGAACATGACGGAAAGCAGGGATTCTCAAAAAGAGACACCAATACTCAAGGTAACAGTAGCCAGAGGAAGACTCTGGAATATATATGATTAATATTTTCTGAGGGATTGGAGAGATTTCTTGTTGTCAAAGAGAAGCAATAACTAGAGGACTTGGAAATTTTATGCATATAGAAAAAAGGCGTGTTAACAATTTTAGAGTGATCATTAAAATGTATTAAAAGATTGAGTCTATTAGGTTGAAGAAAGCAACAAAATCCAGTTATATACTGTTTGCAAGAGACATATCTAAAACTATAAAAACATTGAAAATCAAAGGATGCAAAAAGTGTACCAAGCAAATCTTAACTAAAAGGAAAGCAGATGTAGCAATTTAACATCATACAGAATAGTATTTAAGCCAAAGGTCATGAGTAGGGACATTGGGAATAATACATACTGATAACATTATAGTATTTTTGTCAAAAACAAAGAACTTCACTGATAACACTGAGTCTCATAATGGGCAGAGCTGAAAAGCTAATACGTGAGATGGAAGATCAGGCTGGCCCAAGGCAGAAGGTACAACACACCAAGAAAATAGCGTCTTGAATTTCCTAACCATGGAGTCAACTTTGGGAAGACCAGAAGCAGGGAGACTCATTAGGAAGCTCTTACAATGATTTAAACAAGAGATGGACTTGGCCCAAGAGGTAGATAAGATGGATGGTATTAGAAGACATGAGAAGGTTTGAGACCAAGGCTTTGAGACCGGAGTTGTGTGGGAAGTAGGGTTTATAGGACCTGCAGGGAACAGACGTGAGGCTGTGATACTGCTCCAAAGTGGCCTGAGCATTGAGGGAATGCAGTTGTCATTGTCTGAGGTGGAGAAGGGAGTGGTGGGGGTGGAGGGGAGGGGGAAGCTTTAGGATCTAATTTCGCTAAGTTTTTAGTGCCCTCTTAGACATGCAAATGGAGATGCAGGGTTGGAATCCAGGGTGTGCAAGCTAAAAGTTCATGAGAGAGAAAATGAGACCACCTAGGGAGTGATTCACCTAGGGATATGAAGAAGAGCCCAGGGGGAGGCCTGGAGCCCCTCAATATGTAGAAAAAGGGGAGGCGAAGAGAATCAGCAAAGAAAAATGAGAAGCAACAGTCTCTGGGGTGGAAGGAAAATCAAGGGAGAATGGTGTCCCGGAAGCAAGGCAAGAAATGCTTCCAGAAAGAGGAAGTGAATAACTGGCTGGTGCCACTGGGTAGCCACTCCATGTGGCAAAAATTAACTATACTGCATATGAAATGTTATGGAGCAATTAAGAATAAAATAGACAAATATGCTTGGAAATGGAGACATGTAAAAACCTCTAATACTCCCTAAGTGGAAAACAAAAACAGAATCCCCCCAACAGTACAAGCAATATGATCCAATTTTTTTAAAAAAAGACATGTATGAATAATTTATAAATACACTGAACAGAGAAATACTAAGTTTGAGGTGGTGATTACCTTTGGGAAAGGGGTTAGAATAGATGATGAAAGTGGAATCTCAATTTTTTACTCTTTCTATATTATTTGAATCTTTGAATATGAAAATGTATTTAACATATCACTTTTGTAATTTTTAAAAACCTAAAGAAAGGGTGTTCATGAGGATAATGAGAAATGGAACATCATTTTTTTTTTTTTTGGCATCAAATGACTCTCTTCTGATTAAAATTCATTTCTAAGGAGCAAGGGAGGGGGAGGAGAGAGAGAACATTTTTTATGTTTTTGGTAAGATGGCATTTACCAATGAATGTAATGTACCAAAAGAAGCCAATCTTATCAATTTCTAACAAATAAAGAAGCTTGTCTGGAGCCTAAACTGCTGACCGCAGTGGCCAGATAGACCGAAAGTGGCTGGAGTAGTCCTGAGCACGTGGTAGACCCTCTTGGGTCTTTGGAGTTGGTGGACTCCGAAGTGTCCCTTTTGAGACACTTTTGAGTCCCTTTTGAGTCTCTATGAGATATTCCTGTCTGTGCTGAATATGGAGGTCATATTTCCACTTATTTAAAAGTGTAGAATTTTTTGAGGTTGACAATACCTTTGAAGTCTGGAGCAATCTCTTCCTTTAGTAACTGATGAAACAAAGGGCTTTGAGTTTAAGGGACTTCTTCAGAGCCACACCCTAGATATGCTACATAGACCTCTATTTATCTCTATCTCTATATCTGTCTATATATATTTCAACATCGTTGAGTTATAATTGACAAAGTCTGTATGGAGCTATCATTTACTGAGTACTTAGCTGGTACCAAGCACTGTGCTATATGATCCATACTTTGTATTCTTGTTGAACCTTCACAGCAATCTATTTGGTGGGAATTGTTATCCCCATTCTATAGATGAGGGAACTGAAGTTCAATTTTACCCACTTAGCTAAGTGGCAAAGTTGAGGTATGAAACTATGTCCCTGTAACCTGAAGGCCATGTTCTTAACCATTGCCACTCACTGACAGTGTATTCTAGGCCATGCCCTGGGTGGGGTAGAGCAATCAGTAAGGCAGAGATTTTGTCCTTCTGGAGTTCACCATTTGGTAGGCAAGGCAACCACAAGGGCGAGTAAGGCAGCATGGTCCATCAAATGCATGGACAGAAGTGAGTACATGGACACTCCCAGGGAAACCCATGGACCCTGATTGGGCAAAGGGCTAGAGGTCTGGGAAGTGTCTCCAAGGAGATGGAACTTATACTTGGTCTTTAACATGGTTAGAACCCAGGTCTCCTGACTCAGTCCAGGGCTTTCTGCCAGAGCACAAAGGAAAAACAAACACATACAAAATCTTAAAACCAAACCCCCAAAGTAGCACTACTTGGTCACGGAGTAAACACAGTAAATGTTAGTTTTATCCACTCTGAACTAAAAGGACTTTCTGAAGAACAAACAGTAAGGTTACCTCAATTCCATATGAAATTTTCACTATGTTTTTTTTTCATTGAATTCCAAAACTCTTAGTGGACAGTAGCTTACACACAAGTATAATCTGTCAGTAATAACACTAACAAAAGTCATTTACTCTTATTATTCTAAATGATTTGAACTATTTTCAAAAAATGTACCTACCTTCACTTTGGTCCCAACACTGATTCTTGCCTGTTGGCCCATTGCTAGAAAAGTGATTGAAATCTTGTCTTGTTCTAAGATGCGAATTCCAATATAATGGTTCAAAGCCAGAAAGATAGGTTTAAATGAAACAAAGGGTGAGGAAGCGACAGAACTGGACCAATTCCAAGCCCTTATTCTGTTGCCAGCTTGATCTGAGTATTGACCTCCCAAGATATTGATGTATACCCTGGGCAGAAAGGAAATTAAAAATTATAAACAGTAACATTATACTTCAACCTTGAAATTAGCCCTGTCGCTTGCTAGCCAAGGGGAGGAGCAGTTTACACTAGCCAGCAGCATACGAATAGTGCAAAACCTCGGGTAATCTTAGGAGTGGTAATACTGTGACTGGATTTTATGCTAATTTACAGTGGTGGATCCAATCCAAGACCTACTGATAACCCAAACTGGGTCCCCAAGACGGAACCAGGGTGGTAAAGGGATCTGGAAAACTGTGCTGGGAAGAATTAAAGGGGAGCAGGGAAGGTTTAGACTGGCAAGAAGACATGCAGGTGAGGCGAGCAGGCCGTACCTGAAGAGGGGTGAAGACCAGTGCTTAGATTTTCCCCAGGACGCAATGAAGACCAGTGGCTGTAAGTCCTGGCGAAGACCCCATTGACCTCAGACTGGGACAGCTGTGTTCTAACAGCACCCAGCAACTGGGAGCCAGGAGTCCTCCTAGAAGGATTCCAGTCAGGGCTGGGTGTGGGCAGGAGAGACTCAGGGAACATCTCTGAGATGGGTCAGCATGCTGGGAAGAGCCTTGTGATGGAGCACAAAGTGGAGCTTAGATTCACAGGGACTCCTCAGTCTCTTGGCGTGACTGATGCCACATTTTACTGCATTACATACATATCAGGCCCGGCCCAGCGTGAGCCCCTAAGTAGACTGCCGTTCTACTTAGTTATCTATCTCCTCGTGCTCTCTCACCGTCTTCCAATTGGATCTCCATCCCTTTCTTGAGGAGAGGGAATAGGTACAGTTCTGGGTATTTAACAAGTTGGCTGAATTTGATAATAAATTATTTCTTTTAAACTAGACGAATTGGCCGTGAGGGGCCCCAGAATAAGATAGCATCTTATTTCCCAACTACTGATGAGTGGCAGGAATCTAATAACAGAAGTGCAAAAGAAACTGAGGTGATGATCTTATTGCATGCGGGGGTAAGAAGTTTCCTTTCATCTTGAAATTGGATGAAAATAATACTTGGTTAAAATTTATGTAGATAAATTGTTCATTTAATAAACATTCTTTGAGTCTGTATCACATACAGATACATGCTTGTAAGGGCAAAGATTCAGAGCGTCCATTCAAAGACCATTGGTCCAGCAGGGGAGATGGGCTCGCTACGTGAAAGGCAGAGGCAGCTAGAAGGGGCCATAAGAGTAAGCAGAAGTCACATCCAAGGGCCAGGAATTCAGCTAGTGGGTCAGGGGACTTCACATACAGGAGAACAGTCCTAGAAGCCAATGAATATCTGGTGACAATTAAGACAGTACCCCACCAGATGTAATAAAGAATCGCTATTGAGCCTGAAGGAGAAGTAGAAATTCTCCACTACACATAGGGATAATGGACAGACTACTACTGACCTAGAAAACACAAATGTCTTAACTTTCTCAAGTACTGGCAGAATATCCAGACTTGGTCAGTTATGAACGGAGTTTTACAAGATGAGATTGTTATTCCTGTAAATAATTTAAAGGGAAAGAGTATCTCTTTTTGAAAAACTCAGGAGGTTCAAACTGCATTTGAAGTTAGAACCCAAATTTCACTTTCTCAGGCCAAATGATATAATGCGAAGTCACAGAGTAGATAAGTTCATAGATCAAAATGGGATCAGGATCTGTAGAGATTTTGTTGGTATGTTATCGTAAGTTGTAGCTATAGGAATATTGGAAGAGTTATAGATATGTCTCAAAACATAACACACACACACACAAACTATAACAACACAGTGTAGCAGCTATCTATTGTAAATTATTTCCATAGATGAGGTAGTATAACATTATCAGGCATAGCTCTAGAGAGACCCCCTGGGTTCATATCCCATATAATTTGTTTAGATTTTTTTTAATACTGAAATATTGAAATCACAAAGTTCATATACTCTTACCGTTCATAGAAAGAATATGATGAAATTTGTTTTACATTGTTGTCTGGGATTTTTCCACTGAGAAGATATGGGATGACATATATAAAAAATTTCTCTGAGTTGAACAGTACTATCTAAAGACCACTAACTTAAAAAATTCTTACATTATTTTTATTTTTATCACTTGAAAGAAAAAGAAAATTTCCAGCTATAAGATGAATAAATTCTAGGGATTTAATGTACTGCATAGAAATTATAGTTAATACTGCATATATATTTGAACATTGCTAAGAGAGTATATCTTAAATGTTCTCAACACAAAAAAGAAGTGGTAATTATGTGACATGATTGGAGGTGTTAGCTAATGCAATGTGATAATCATTTTGCAATATGTAAGTGTATCAAATGAACACATTTTATGCCTTTAACTTTCACAATGTTATATCAGTTTTATCTTAATAAATTTGGAAAAAAGAAAAGAAAAATAAAATTTCACAACCACCCTCCCACCCCCCAAAAAATGGCAGTAGGAGACACCAAGAAGCCTACCAGACATTTCCATTGGGATGATAGCATGAACTTCTGCCAGAAGAATCTAACAATGCCAAGATCGCAGGGTCAGTTGGCATGTCTTCTTGGACTATACAGGTGAAACCATTAATTTTATTGGGCATTCGGATGATGGCTAGGTTTCCGGATGGGTAGCTGAGATCAGATAAGGTCCTATGGGTTGTTCCAATGGTCCTTGACTATTCTGAGAATAAATTCAATTTATGAGAGAGGCTTTGAAACCATTCTGGAATGGGAGCTACTATTATTACAAAAAGAATTTCATGCCTTTTATGGGATCAAAATATACTTACAAGATGCAAAAAGTCTCAACAAAATACTAGTAAGTGGAATCTAGCAACATATAAAAAGAATTATATACTATGCCAAAGTGGAGTTTATCCCAGTAATGTAAGGTTGGCTTTGACATCTAAAAATCAATCAATGAAATGTATTATATCGATAGAATAAAGAGCAAAAAAGTGATAATCTCAATATACACAGAAAAAGTATTTGACGAAATCCAATACCCTCTCATGAAAAACAACTTAATGAAATAGAAAAAAAGGGAAACTCTTCAACCTGATAGTGTCTAACAAAAACCTACAGCTGATGTCATACTTAATGAGAGGCTGAGTGATCTCTCCCTAAGGTTAGGAACCAAACAAAAATGTCTACTCCCCACTTCTACTCAACATTGCACTGAAGGGTCTAACTAGGGAAATTTTATGAAAGAAGAAGAAACGAAAGGCATCCAGATTGGAAATGAATGATGTGAAACTATCCTGCTCTTGTATATAGAAAATCCTAAGGCATCCACAAAACAATGTATTAGACTAACAAAGGAGTTCAGCAGGGTTGTAGGCTATACGACCAATGCACAAAAATGCAATTGTACTTCTGTATACTAGCAGTGAACATTCTGAAAAAATAATTAAGAAAATAATTCCATTTACAATAGCATCAAAATGAATAAACTCTACTGAGGATAATTTACTGCTAATACCCAGTCCTATCTAAGCCGATCAGAGAAGATTAGAGGCAAAGTAAACACAAGATCAACTCCAAGTCATTTTAGAAAGCAGCCAGGGCTTTCAAGAGAATTAAGAATTAAAGCCAGGGCATGAAATGATAACTGATGATAAAAGTTGGGGGAAGTTATGTAAAATTTATTGATGCAATTAAAACAAAACCTACACTTTTTCTCATTGGGCCTGCCCTAAAACTCCATTATATTTCCTATGCCATGAAAGTAATTTTTCTGCTTGATTATTGGGGTTTGACTAAACTTTTAGGAAACTATAACTAAACATGACTTTCTTCTATAAAAGTGGGGCCTTCAGTCACCAAAACGCTCTCCTCATTTCATAGTTTTGTTTGTTTTTTACTTTCCTTGACGTGTGAAATGGCCTTTATGTTGAAAAGTCAATGACTTGGCCATCAGGCAGAAGTTCGGGTGATGAATAACTTAGTGTTCCATAAAATGGATATCAAATTTTTGTATTAAAAAATAATGTGCTGCTCACAGATGTGTAAATCAGTACACTTTTTTTGGGAACCAAATCTATCAAAGCTTTAAAATGTCTAATTTCTTAGCCAGAGTTTCTACCCCGTGACATTCAGTTTGAGGAAATAAGTGATAACTATGCAACAAAGTCTGTGCAGAGCTGTTCATTTAGCTGTTCATATAATAGCAAAAAATTGTGATACAGTCTTTGTGGTTAGGTTAAATGACTTATAGTACATCCCCATAATGAAATACCTTGTGGTTATAAAAATGGTGGTGTATTTCTATCTTTATTACATATTATATGCTCATAACATTATTATTTAATATTATATAAAGTCGGCAAGTTGAAAGATATGAATAACAAGTTGAAGAATTGATTTTTAAAGAATTATATATATATGCTCATAGAAAAAAGGAAAGATATATTAAAAAGATATTAACAGCTTTTCTCTAGGTGGCAGGGTTTGGGGTAATATCTATTTTTCCATTATAGTTTTCTATATATTTTTTCTGTATCTTTTTCTGTAGAGAAATAAAGCTAATAAAAATAACTTGTTGAAAGGATACAATATTTGTGTTGTTCCATCTGGAAATGAAGTCAGAAACTTGCTCCCATGCTTGTAGTACTTCTCCAAGAGCTCGTTCCTCATGATCTATGTATGTACCATAGAAAACGAACGGTCCCTTAACGTTAATTGTTCCAGATACAATGTGTTAATTATGATAATAATAGGCATTCCTAGCTTGTTAGGCAATGATACATACTGTTTCTTAATTTAAATTTTCGGCCCTGCAACAGGTACAGGGAACAATCTTAGGAATCATTAAAGATTGTTCCTAGCCCCTGCAGATAACTTGATAAAAGCTTTCAGGCAGGAATCTGACATTACATACCTGTTTCAAAGGCTTTTTTTTTTTTTTTTTTACTTTTACCTTATTCACTTATTACTCTAGAAACAGAAGATTAAATAGCGGCCCTAGCACAATGGAAGTATTCTATATGCTGATTGTAGTAGTGGTTACATAACTAACAAAATCCAGAGAGCTATACATCTAAAAAAGGTGAATTCTACTGTATATAAATTATACGTCAACAGAGTGACTTTGAACTCAAGTATAAGCTGTCGCATCTGGTGTCTCTTCAAGGTTGCTCTTGAAGTTATTTGAGCAAAACACAGATGGCGTATGAAAAGATGAAGAAAAAAATACAGGGAGATAATCCTTATTATATATCCAAGTTAACTATTTTATATGTAATACTCAATAGGGAAAGGAATTTGTGCCCAGTAACATTTTATAATGAAAGCTTCTTTTTAATCCTAATCTTGTAGTAAAATCGATTCAAGGGTTTCTAGGGCTAAACAATGAAACCACCGAAATATTCATGTAAATGTTGCCATTTATTTTGGAAGATAACACATGTTTTTATTTTAAAGGTTGGAAATATGAAATACATTCAGAACAGTGCTAAAACATGCTGTTTGTTCATCATTATAAAGTGAACACCCATTGTTATTGCCATCCAGGTCAAGAAATAGAATAGTGCCAATACTCTAGGGGCCCCTCTGGGTGTCTATCACAAAGTCGAAACCATTCTTTCCTAGACATAACCACTACTCTGATTTCATTGTCATTTCTTTGCACTTTTATAATCTCTAAACAATATAGCTTTAATTTTTCTCATTTTGAATTTTGCATAAGTAGAAACATAAATCATGTATCTTTACTATTTTATCTCTTTCTGTCAATATTGTGTATGTTCCATGCGTGTTCCAGTGTGTAGCTGTGGTCCACTAACTTTCATTTGTGTATAGTATTTCAGGATATGAATTTATCACTATTTATTTAATGGATATCTGGGTCATTTCCAGTTTTCGACTACTGTAAACTGGGAACATTCTTATGCATGTATGCTGGTACCCAGTTCCCCTTGGATATTATGACCATTTGAGAAAAATGGGCCCAAAAAACTCTTGAGCACTCTCAAAGGAGAAATTTCAAATGGCCAATAAATGAAAAGGTACGCAACACCATTAGTGGCCTGGGAAAGGAAAATTAAAACCACAATCAGAGATCAGTACATACCTATCATACTGGCAAGGAAAATCTAAATTCTGATAGTACTGACTATTGGAAAGGATGAAGAAAAAGAGTCACTATTGTTTGCCTCTAGTGGACCAATGTAATTTGGTCCAACAACTTGGGAATCATTTTGGCTTCATCTAGTAAAGTGAAGTACAGGCATAGCCTGAGATTCAGCAATTCCATTTGTGGGTATAATATCTATCTAAGAGAAGGGCAAATATAGCTTAACTTCAGACTTGGATAAATCAAGTTTACTTGCTGAAATTTCTAGGGTAGCCAGGAAAATAGTAGAGGCAGAGAGTATAACTTCCAAATTTTTAGAGATAGAACAAACAAACAAACAAAAAAACCAGAATGAAATATTTTAAATACCCCTCCCAAAAGACAAGAAAGGATAAAGGAAAAGAAAAACACATAACAGGGAACAAATGGAAAATATCAAAGAATGTCAGTAATTATATGTAAATAGACTAAATACTCCAGTTAATAAAAAAAGAATGTCAGATTAGTTCTTTTTTTAAGGAAAAATTCCAACCATATATTGTTTACAGGAGACAAATCTAAAATATAAGGATACAAAAAGATTATAAATAAAAATGATGTATGAAAATACTGAAGAGTATTGCTAGAGATAAAGATTACTTTGTAACAATAGAAGTTTTAATCCACTAGGAATATATAACATTACAAAATATTTTTCCCATATTAAGATAGTTTCAACATATATAAAGCAAAATTTCACAAAAGGAAAAATTAAAAATTCCATAAGCATAATGGGATATTTTAACCTACCTCTCTCAAAAATTGCAAAGATTGTTAGACCAGAAAGGTAATAATAAAATAGAATATTTGAATAACCCTTTTCATGAATTTGACCTAATGTTCATGGATTGGAAGATTTAGTATTTTAATGATGACATTCTTCCCAAATTGATTTATAGATCCAATGCAACTGCAATTCACATTTTAATGAGATTATAGTATTTGTGTGTGTTGGGGTAAGGGAGGTCTTCATAAATTGATTCTAAAATTTACAGGAAATACCAAGAACTTAGAAGAGCCAAGACATTCTTAAAGAAGAAGGCTGAGAGAGAGGAATGTGCTCTACCAGATGTTAAGATCTATCACAAAATATAGTAATTAAGATAGTGTAGTGTTGGGGCAGGAAAAAGAAATCCATGGTACAAAATGAAGAGTCCAGAATCAGCATCATACCATTATAAACATCTGATGTGGGACAGCAGTGCCAGCGCGTGGTAATGGAGAAAGGAAAATCTTTTCCGTACATGGTACTGGATACAATCAGGTATCCATATATATATATTTTTTTTCTTTTAAAGATTTTATTTATTTACTTGAGAGAGAGAGAAAGAGCATGAAGGGAGGGGAGGGGTAAAGGGAGAGGGAGAAACAGACTCCCCACTGAGCAGGGAGCACCTTGTAGGACTCCATCCCAGGACCCTGGGATCATGACATGAGGCGAAGGCAGACCCTTAACCGACTGAGCCACCCAGGTGCCTCTCCATATTTTTTAAATGAAATTAGAACCACTACCTCACATTGTATGTAAAAACCAATTCCAAGTGGATTAAAGACCGAAATGTGAAATGCAGAACTAAAGATATTTCTTTAACATATTTCTTTATTATCTCAGGTCAGGGAAAGATTTACCAACCAATGAAAAAAACAGTATCCATGAAGGATTTGATAAATTACAATTAAAATGGTGAAGGACAAGCCAAGAAGGGAAAAGGAGTTGCAGCAATATGACATACAAAGGACTCATATCCTAAATGTATAAAGTATTTTTATAAATCAACATAAAAAAAGTCTAATGTACCACTTTTTCTCTTCATCTTTCTTGAATATCAGACCATCCAGTTACACAAAACACATTCTTTAGAATTTCCTTTAATGAGGGGTTACTAGTGACAAATTATCTTTGATTTTACTACACAATATCTTTTTTGGACACATTTTCTTGAAAAATACTTTAACGGTTATAGACTTCTAGATTGACAGCTTTTTTCTTTAAGCGTGCTAAAGACATTCCACTGTCTTCTGGCTTCCATTCTTGCTGTTGGGAGGTTATCTGGGAGTGTAACTCTTATTCGAATATAAACAGAACTTCTTGTTCTCTGTGGGTTTTAAGATTTTTTTTCCTCTGTATTCCCCAGTTTTGCTCTGACATGTCTAGGATTTTTTTTTTTAACTTTATTTCATCTTGATTGGGATTCATTGGGCTTCTTAATGAAATCCTTAAAATTGTAAAAGCTTAATGTGGGTCGTTGTTCTCATTTATCAGTTCAGAAAATTATCTATTATCTCTTCAGATGTTGTCTCTCCCTGATTATCTTTCTCCTCTGGCATTGAGATTTTGAATAGATATGTTTTAGATACCTCATTTTCATATCATATCATAAATTTTATTCTGTATTCCTTACTTACTTTTGTTCCCATGGAGAATTTTATAATTTTTTTAAAAAATCTTTTCCCCAGGTCATTAGTTTTCTCTTTAGTTAGGCCTAACTGGTGTTTAACTATCATCTTTCAAGTTTTTTTTGTTTTCTTTTTTTTTTTGACAGAGAGAGAGAGATCACAAGTAGGCAGAGAGGCAGGCAGAGAAAGAGGAGGAGGCAGGCTCTCCATTGAGCAGAGAGCCCGATGCGGGCCTCAATCCCAGGACCCTGGGATCATGACCTGAGCCGAAGGCAGAGGCTGTAACCCACTGAGCCACCCAGGCGCCCTCATCTTTCAAGTTTTTAACTTCAGTTTATATTTTTCATTTCTATAAGTTCCACTTTTTCTTTACAAACTGATGATGTCACTATAGTTTTCTGTTCTCTCCATATATCTTCAAGCTGATATTTTATTTTCATAAGCATAGTTTACTTTAATTTCCAAAGTCTGTGCAGGTCTTTTTTAAATTAGGTAGTATTCTTCTGGGTTTTTCATTTGTGGTGTTGAGTTTTGTTTTGTTCTTGATTCTTTTTCACTGAGTGCTAATAGCTGAACCTGAAGGATAATTTGCAGGAGAAATTTGAAGGCCAGACAGGATTTGGATTTGATTCTGTCAGTCACCTCAGTTCACTGCCATGGCCTAAATTCTGTATCATACAAGAGAAACAAATCTGGTCTCCGTAATTTAGTTTCTAGAAATCTACTCTGAAAAAATGTACTTGTATAAAAATACATTTATACACAAAAAAATTCAAAGCAATATTATTTAATATAGAAAAAAATGTTAACCTATATTTCCAATAATAGGGGAATGGTTAGATAAACTACATAAAAAAAAGCACACAGATATTGAAATGCTGTTAATGTAAGCTATATAATATGGAAATATTTTTTATGAAAATTTTTAAATAAACTTTTAATTTAAAAGTTTTAGATTTACAAAAAAATTGTGATACAGTACAGAGTTCCTATATCTCAAACTCAGTGTATCCTATTATTAACATCTTATATTAGTATGTTAAGTTTGTTATAGTGAAGGAAACAATATTGGTACAATATTATTAACTAAAGTCCTTACTTTATTCAGATTTCACGGACATACCTTTTATAATAAATTTTAAAAAGAGATAAAAATTACACATGTAATATAATTGCAAGTATGTTAACCAAAACCAACGGGTAAAAAGTCTAAAACAGTGCCGTCTAATAGAACTTTTGGTGACCATAAGAATGTTCTGTATCAGCACTGCAATATGGTAGCTGTTAGTCACACACAGCTGTTCAGCCCTAGAGATGTGACTAGTGTGACTGAAGAATTCCATTTTAAATTTTATTTAATTTTAGTTATTTTAAATTTAGATAGCCATATGTAGTAGTTGCTACCCTATGGGGCAGTGTGGATCTAGAAAATATTGAAATATTAACAGTGATTTGGGGGAAGTGCTTGAGGCTTTTGGTGATTTTCTCCCCCTTCTTTCTAGTTTTTTTTAAGGGTTCTAAATGTTCCAATGATCACATTTTAAAATAAAAAGGCTTTAACGAAAATAGCTCGCCATAAAATGAATGGAAAAGCATTGTTACAAAGTCCAGTAGAAGTTAAAGAGCCAAGTCTGTACCATTTCTTCTTGACAAAGAGTTAAATGTGTTTATGTAGCCAACCTATTATATTCATTATGACAGCTTTTACAATTTTAAGAAAAATTGATTTTAAAGAGTTGCGAGTAAAAAAATTACAAGAGAATTACCTTTCCACATGCTATTCTAGCATCACAGCAAACAATGGAAAATTTTCTATTTTCTGGTTGGAAATCAAGTAGTCTGTCAGCAACTAGCTCTTTTTCTGGAATATCCACGGAAAGCTGATAAGAAATTGTTTTTAAGTGCTTTGAATCTAATGGGAAAAGAATCACACGAAAGTAGATATTTGTTTAAAATGTTCCAAAACCTCTCTTCTAAAATGAAATTTCAAACCCCATCACAAATGCATTGATTCATCAGGCTTTTTTTAATGGAAGAAAAATGAGGTCCATCATTAAATTAAAGTGAGGGCCTTCCGTTAAAAAAATGAAAACGTTCCTTTGTTAAAAGAAGAAAGATGATTTTTTATTAAGTGGAATTTTCTGGCCTTATGTTTAGTAGGAAATAGTGGAATATCAAGGAACTTTATACTAGGGATTTAATTTAAACCACAGCAAACAATTATCTTTTCTAAGTATCTTTCCAAGAGCTCTGAGTGGTCGAGGAGCGGCCCCAGATTCAGAAAGATTAAGTAATTTACCCCAAATCAGTCAGCCTATAGGGAGAAAAGCAAGGATATAAATCAAGTACTTCTGATTCCAAAAATCAGTGCTCCTTCAATTTTACCCATACTGTAGCAACTCAGACGCTCTTTGCAGCTACCTGTAAAGTGCTCTATAGATGTTGCTAATTTATTTTGATCAATAACAACAGTAAGCGGAAGATTAAAAACTCCAAAAACCACATAACCCAAACACCAGATTTTCTGAACCATTTTAACTGAGACATTGACTAGAATGAACATTTTGTTTATTTATTTATTTATTTATTTAAAAGATTTTATTTATTTCACAGAGGGAGAGAGGTCACAAGGAGGCAGAGAGGCAGGCAGAGAGAGAAGGGGAAGCAGGCTCCCTGCTGAGCAGAGAGCCCGATGCGGGCCTCGATCCCAGGACCCTGAGATCATGACCTGAGCCGAAAGCAGAGGCTTTAACCCACTGAGCCACCCAGGTGCCCGTTTATTTATTTTTAATCATTCTATTTTTTTTTTTTTTAGATTTTATTTATTTGAAAGTGAGCGAGAGAGAGAGAGAGAGAGAGAGAGAGAGGAGGAGCAGGGGGAAGGGCAGAGGAAAAAGCAGACTCCCTGCAGAGCAGGGAACCCAGAAGGGGGCTCAATCCCAGAACTCCTGGATCATGACCTGAGCCAAAGGCAGACTCTTAATGAGTGAACCACCCAGGCATCCCTGGAATGAACATTTTAAATATTATTTTTTAAATATACCAATTTCAGCTCTTGGTCAACCACCTGAGCTTTCTGGTGTACAACTGATCGATAGCATCAGTGTTGAGGAACTCACCTTCAGAAAAATTAGTCTGTCCATTTGTCACTACTGCAAATTGTCTGGCCATTTGTCGCTCCTGTTTTCTACAAAATTGAAAAATATGATGCAAAAGTCTGAAATGTGTTTTGAAGCTTAAAACAATTTTAGCACAAATTTTAACTGTTTAAATGCTGTCTCTTATTATTTTTATTTTAAATATTTGTGAATCCAGCATTTAATCAGTACATATGGGTCTCTACTCTCTTTAGTCGACAAATTTCTCCAACATGGGAATTCTAAATTGAGCTGAGAATTTGCAGTTGGTAGGTTTCTACTTTAAATTGGTGTGTTCACAGAATTTCTGGGAGCTTTTGAATTTCAGTAACATCTACCGGGAATTTTAATGGATTTTTATTTCTTTACTGGGAGCACATCTTCAAAATTATAAATTTTGAGAAAACAAGGTTCATCGACAAAAAGTTCTCTGCTTCAGTGGGTCTGAGGTTCAATATCAAAGGCTCAGTTACCTCTGTAGGGCTTTTTCCTTTGCTTTGAGTCTGTCAGTGTCACTGCCATGGGCTGCATGAGGGTCAATACAGATTAATTCCCCTTTAGGGCCCTGGGTTTTTTTTTTTTCCTCATAGATGTAATCAATCAGATTTTGAAAACACCTACAACAGGAGGCCTGAAAAACAAAGAGGTCATTTTTCATCTCACCAGTCATCGATGAAGATAATTAGAGAGGGAAAAAAAAAAACCAAAAAAACAAAAAAGAAAAATGGTTAATGCACTTTGGATAATGATCTATGGTTACTTTTTTTCTGGTAATAGCTCTCTTGAGATAGAATTTACATACTGTAATTCACACCTATTTCAAGTGTACAAGTCAATGGTTTTTAGTGAATTCACAGAGTGTGTAAAACCATCACCCCCGCCAACCTTTAGAACATGAGCCCTTATCCCTTAACACTTCCTCCCCATCCTCTTCTCTTCTCAGCCCCTGGGAGCCACTAATCCGCATTCTGTCTGCATAGATTTCCTGTCGTGTACAGTTCATATAAGTGGAATCAGACACCTGTGGTACTTTGTGATTGGCTTTTGCTTAGCAAAATGTTTTCAAAGTTCATCTATGTTGTAGCATGTAAGCATGGATCGGTACCCCGGTTCTTTTTATGATTGAATAATATCCCATTGTATGGATATATCACATTTATTGACCTGCTTATCAGCTGATGGTTATTTGGATTGTTTTCACTTTTCAGCTGTTATGAATCATGTCACTACACACACTGGTGTATGTAGAGAGAGGTTTACGTAGATAGAGGTATCTACTTTGTGTAGATAGAGGTTGTCAATTCTCCTGGGCATAAACCTAGAAGTATAATTGCTGGACTCTGGGAAACTATGTATTTAACTTTTCAAGGAACTGCCAGACTGTTTCTCGAAGGCTACACCATATTATCCTTCAGTTTCTCTACATCCTTGCCAGATTTGTTAGTGTTATCCTTCTTTCTGATTATGGCCATCAGAGTGGGTTTGAAATGGTATCCTGTTGTGATTATGATCTGCATTTCCCCACCAGCTAACATTTAACCCTTTTAAGCACTGAAGTGCAGGGGAAGATGCAGGAGAAAATACTTCATATGCTTAAAAATAACACCATTTCCTCCCTTAACCTGCTTTAGAACTTACTTCTTCTATTGATTCTGAGTTATCATCATCAGAGATAATATCCATATTGGAAAGAAATGTTCTTAGATCGCCCCCACAAAATTCACACTGGGGTGATATTTCCTCCTCTTCTTCCTTCAGGGAGGGGAAAACAAAAATGAATCAGTGCCCACAAGGAGGCCCAGAGCATCTGGGAGCAGTAGGAGCCAGGGCTCTGAGCAGGGTCAGCAAATGTCCAGTAGGGGAGCAGGGGTGGGGGAGGGGGGATGTGCCAACCTGTCAGAGTCCCTGGGGGCTGAAATAGTTGGTGGGGAATTTTCAGGGGGCTAAGATCCTATACCAGAAGACTGGCTAGCAACATCTGTGTATTCCAGTAATGAGACATTATTTCTATTCTAGGGCTGGGGAGGCCTGAAGAGGCCGAGGTGGTGTTCACCAGAGCGCAGCTGAGCCCATCAGGAGCTTGTGGGTCCTTAGGATGCCTCCTCGGTGAAGGAAGAAAGTTACACAAATGACTTTACTGTTGATATCAGAGTCCCTTGTCGGGGGTGGGGGGCAGTTTCCAGTGTGTGACTAGATGCAGGACACAAAGGATAACACACATCAGCCCCAGGTTGGGGCTCTGAATTCTCCTGTCTGTGCCATGAGGGTAATTCAGAAGGGGTGTGGGAGGCCAGGGGAAGCAACAAGAGACTTGGAGGTAGGGGCTCAAGGGTTGAGGCACCATGGCCATGTGAGTGGTCTGAGGTCATGACTGTGTCTGCAGGGGCTCCTGGGCAGGCCAGCAGCCAAGCCCAGCACAGCCCTCCAGGAGAAACCCACCTCCTGCGTGACTCGCAGGTCATGAACACTAGCAGGCCAGCTGTATCTGTCATTCTCTGGGGCTGGCAGAATGGCCACTGGGGGGCCAAAGGGTGGCTGAGGTGGCTGGTGCAGCCAGGCGTTCACCACTCGGGAGTGACGGCCACTGTCTTGAGGCCACTGAAGCTATCCGATAAGTACTACACGTTGACTGAAAGCGGAACCCTTTGGGAGGGGTTGGCAAAGCCCTGCCCTGGAGAGATGGTGGTGAAACGTCTAGTTTGTCTCCCACGTGACAGGGCAGGTAGAAAGAGAGTGTGGTGATGCCAGGCCATTTCCCTCCCAGGGTCTTGGTCATTAGCTCCTCAGCCCACAGTCCCTTCACCCCTTCACCTGCGGGGGAAGGATGGTGGAGATGCTTCCAAAGACCCTGATTGGGGCTGGAATCTGCACCCAAAGAGGCTGCAGCTGGAGAGGAGAGCTGGCAGGCTGGCTCTGGCCACCCCCCGTCAAAGCCCCGTGAGATCTGGCCAAGATCCAGGGGCCAGGGCAGGGACAACTCCCCTGGAAGGAAGGCCACCAGGCTTTCCTCATGTTCAAGACCATCTCTGGGGGTCAGCAGAAGAGAACTCCAGACACTTCCTTGGGTACAAGCTTTTGAGGTTCAGCAAGAGGAAGGAGCTAGGTGTGAATCAAGAATTTCAGCCTGAAGAGTCTAAAGGGTGACCCTAAAGTTTAGAAAAACCTAGACAAATACAAACAGCAAATACTGACCAATATTACATTACACAGCATATTTAATACATCCCCCTCATTAGACTTACACAGTTTAATGTGCTGCCCCAAGCGGCCATGTGGGGGGGCACACATCTGCCTCATGCTGCCTCCCACGATGGCTGGCTCTTACTTCCAGGGAGTAAGCCTGCACCTTTAGTGTACCCAGAAGGAAATAATGAAGGGGGTTTCCAATCTGGGAGGATGCAGCTCTCTCCACATGGCCAGGACATCCTAATTCGGAAATAATCACACCACCAACCAGTCCCTCACAGCTCTAGTGCAGCTGGACGGTGTGCAGTCCTGTTGGAATTATGAGGGTGGCCTTTCCCTTGCCCATCAGGCAGAGGCAGTAATGTTCACTTAAGTATGGCGAACAGTCGCCTTGGTTTCCAGGCCTTGTGGCCACTGTTATGGGATGAATCATGTCCCCTAAAATGATAGTTTGAAGTCCCAAACCCTGGACCCTGGGTATGGGGCCTTATGGAGATATGGGGTCTTTGTGGATGTAAGCAAGTGAGGATGAGGTCATTAGGTCATAATCCAACAGGACTGGTGTCCTTGGAGAAGAGGGACACTGGGACTCAGACACACAGAGAATGCCAGAACAGCTGAGGCGGACATAGGAGTGGAAGAGCTCCAAGCCGAGGAAGGCCAGGGTTCCATGGTCACACTGGAAGCTAGGAAGCGGCAAGGAAGCATGCTTCCCTAGAGGGTGGACTGGCTGGCACGTTGATTTTGAACTTCTAGCCTTCAGAGCCACGAGACAGTCCGTTGCTGTGGTTTTAAGCCACCGGATTGGCGGTACTTAGTTCTAGTCTAAGAGTCTGCCCCAGCAGACCAACACCACCACCCTAAGTGCTGTTCCAGGTAAAAGAGCTCTTTGCCTGGTTTCGTTTTTTAGAGTATGTTCACGTCTTCCGTGCACATCATCGTGTGGCTTATTACATCATGTATTAATAAATGAAATTTTAACATTTTAAAACAATATGAATTAAAATCACCTTGAAGTTAATGCCTAAATTGGAACACTCTTGTTTGAATGTCAGAATGGACGGTGGCCCGATGCTAGGCAACGTTCTCAGAGAAGGCTCAAACAGGGTTATGAATTCTTCTTTAAACTACATTGTTAGGAAAAGAGAGAATTGATATTTGAATAAATGATATCTACCATAGACACTGTGTACTATTGGACTGATAAACATTTCTTACCTCCAGCTCACACAAAATACTCAGTCTCCGCTCTTTTGGATTAATTACCCATTTTTCTGAAGAGAAAAGCATCAATTTAGGAAGAAACTTCAAAATCTCTGTAACTGGGTCTTCTACTATCTTGTCGCCCACTACCCACCTCAAACACACACACACACACACACACACACACACACACACACACACACACACACATTTTTACAACGTCCTGAAACCTCTTCCCCATGTCTTCAAGTAAATTCTTAGGGGAGGGCTTTTTGGAGAGGGGTGGGCACTCTCCCAGGTAAGGCTGGTTCCCCAGTGGTAGTTGGCCTTCGTGGGCAGAGGGAAGGACTCCAAACATCCATTTACCTCTTAACTTAGAAGCCAGATTTTCATGTTCAGTTTCTTTAATTACAGGGGATGGTTCCTTCCCTGTAAAACGAGTATACATTTGTCATCAATCCTGACAAAATAGGAAAGAAGTTTAATGTAAAAGAAAATTTGCCCGTTGGAAAAACAAATACCTTTATCTGTGCTTGTTTTACCTTTTACTTTTTTTTTTTTCCTTTTCCAAATGGCTTTTTTTTTTTTTAAAGATTTTATTTATTCATTTGACACAGAGAGAGAGAGATTACAAGTAGGCAGAGAGGCAGGCAGAGAGAGAGGAGAGAGGAGGAAGCAGGCTCCCCGCCGAGCAGAGAGCCTGATGTGGGCCTCGATCCCAGGACCCTGGGATCATGACCTGAGCCGAAGGCAGCGGCTTTAACCCACTGAGCCACCCAGGCGCCCTCCAAATGGCTTTTTATTGACAGTGGGTAACAGAGGAAAGCCACCACTGAAGGATCATATTTAAAAATGTTTCGCTGTTCCTTTCTGGCCCTAGACTTACTAAGGAGATGCACACTTTAACTGATGATAAATGTTGTTTGCAGACTCTTTTGTTTTCTGCTTTTTTAAAGTACTACTTTGTCTACCTTATGTCTGTTATTCTGTAAAAGACTATTCAGGTTGAAGGGTGCTAGGGGTTCTCCTTTAAGACACTGAACTCAACTGCGAGGATGATTCTCTCCACAGATTCCACGGCAGTCCCAGAAATGGGGAAGGTGACCATCAGCAACTTTGAATAAATGTCTAGAAGATTTAAATGGATAGAATTGGGATGATGAAAACCAACCAGATCAACCTATAGTGGGACAGGGGTAAGGGGAGGGAGCTGGCCTGCTTGCTCACGGAGCCAGGGCCAGCAAGGACTGCTGTTGGAGAAAGAAGTGCGCTTCAGAAAATGATGTACTTCCTATGTGGAGTATCTGAAAAAATTTTAAATATGTTTTAGGCATTTTGTCCAACAGAGATACCAGCACAGGTATAAAAAGATGAATGCACAAAGGTTTTTGTTAAGGCATGAGTTGTTCAGGGGAAGAGCTCAAAACATCAAACCAGGGCGCCTGGGTGGCTCAGTGGATTAAAGCCTCTGCCTTCGGCTCAGGTCATGATCCCAGGGTCCTGGGATCGAGGCCCACATTGGGTTCTCTGCTCGGCAGGGATCCTGCTTCCTCCTCTCTTCTCTCTCTCTGCCTGCCTCTCTGCTTACTTGTAATCTCTCTCTCTGTGTCAAATAAATAAATAAAATCTTTAAAAAAAAAACCATCAAACCAAACCAACTCTGAAATATCTAGCAATCAGTTTTATTACATAAGCCACAATGACTGTATATAAGGGAATACTGTGCCATTGTTTCAATGAATTAGATCGATCTTCCATGACATGGAAAGGTGTCCATCATGCACTGCTAAGTAAAAAAGTTAAAGAGCTAAAGTTGCCATTACTCATGGGAAATGTTAATTGTTTCAGACAGACTTTCAACTTACAAACTATTAGAATTATTAAGAAATTTCAGCAACGGGGGGTCAGAAACAAGATTAATATATAGAAATCAATAATTTTCTTACGCATTGACAATAATTAGAAAATATAACAGGAAAAAAGTGTCCAATTGTTACATTAATAGTGAACGATAAAACACCTAGGAATACCCTAGGAAGAACTGCATGAAGCCTTTATAGGGGAAATCTACCCCCCCAACCCCTACCACAAAACTAAGAAAGAAGATCTGAAAGAAATGGAGAGCACAGCTAGGCTCACTAGGTTCCTGCTTGGTTCAGACCGAGTGGCCATCAGATGAGGTGGCCCTGATGCCTTCCTTGGTAGCCTAGGTAACCAAACCGAAATCTGCGCCAGTCAATTCCTGTAAATGCCTCAAGGTTAAGAAAAGCCAACGGGAACAACCAACTAATCTTCCCAAATATCTCCAGCCTGTAAGCTCTCCAATCAAAACATTTCCTGTTCTGCTCCAGTGTCTTCTCTATAAGAACCTCTCCCCTCGCTCTTGTCCGGGGAGCGCTCCTATCTCCTGTTGGGCACTGCTCCATTTCAATCCATGTTTGCTCAAACTTAGAAATCGAAAATGCCTCGGTTTGTCTTTTAACACTGCTAAACCAGGGTGACAAATCAACTTGTCAAATTCCACTGAAAAATCTCATCAGAATTACATTGACTGCATAGATTAATTTGGGAATGATCAACATCTTTTCAGTATTTGGTCCATTTTCCTGTTAGATTTTGTCACTCTTCTGTGCAAACCTTCTAGTGTCTTTCTACTTCATTGCCATTGATAAAGATCTGGTCCTCAATTTCCACTTTGACCCTCTCCCCTCAGATTCTCCTACTTACTTCCCTGCAGCCACACTGACTGCCCCCTTGTTCTGAGAGGAGGCATGTGCTAGTCCAGTCCGTGGGCCTGGAATCTTCCTTCCCCAGAGATCATTCTGGCTCACTCTCCCGTGTCCTTGAGGTCTTTGCAGAAGTATTTTAGCTTCTCAGTGAAGCTCTCCCTGAGCACCCCATGTAACCTTGCAACCCTGCACCCCCAACATCTGTCTCTTCCTCTGCTTTTTCTCCTTAGCACATCTATTGCCTAATGTACTACATATTTGCTTATTTTGTGTATTATCTATCTCACCAACCCCCACACCTTCCACACTTTAATACCAGATCACTGAGACAGGGTTTTTTTGTTTGTTTGTTTCATTTCCATTTCCCTAGAACAGGGTTTGGACTATGATGGGTACTTGGCATGTAGTAGGTGCTCAATAAGCCTCTGATGAATAAGTGACATAACATAAAACAAATAGAAAAGTTCAAAGGAAAGGCTATTCATAATTCCTTATACTGGGATAAATTAAAATTTTCATTTTTATATTATATATTTCTTAGTGGTTGGCATTTAGAAACAGCATGTGTTTTACCTCTTAATAAAAAATGAAGCTATGTATCAAAACATAAGGGCAGGTTATTTCTTGATGCGAACATATCACCCAGCCAAAGCTAAGAAATCAAACTACTCACTCCTATGCCTTTTGCCAGAAAATTCTTGAAGCCAGCTTTCTTCTGTTTGTACTGATGTTGGAATTCCTGGATACAAAGTGTGATACATAGTCCTGCAGTTTAGACAAAGTGTTAGTTTTGAGTATACCTATATAGTTGTTAGCAATTCTTCCAAATATAGCATATTTTAACAGTCAAATAATGCACGTACATAGAAGATCCTGGCTTCTATGTTCTTTGAAATATGTTCTTCCATTCTTATCTCTCAGTAAAGTCACGCACAGTGTGTTTTCATCATAGGGAAAGTGCTCCTAAGTCCCAGAGACTCCTAATACCATATTTATCACCCCCGCCCCAGGGAATAAATTACCACCACTATATCTGTGCATGAGTGTAAGTGATGACAGTAATGGAGTATGTGTTTATTTGAATTTAAATGAGACATATTGTTCATTTTATTTATTTAAGTAATTTCTACATCTAACATGGGGCTTGAACTCACAATGCTGAGATCAAGAGTGCTATGCTCCTCTGACTGAGCCAGCCAGGTGCCCCATTAGTTAGCTTAAAAATAATCCAAACTTTTTTTTTTCTCAGAGTTGAAGTTGAATGCTTTATCATCAATTTGTATTCTTTCTATGAGTAGTTCAGTTACTTGAGTTATCATTGACATGAAAGGCAGAAATTTATTGATTTTTACCAGTTAAAATGTTACTGTTACCAGTTAACAAGTGAATAATAACTATTGCTTCAAGTTCCTTTGCGTCTTCGAATTTCAATTTTTTGTAATAATTTGCTGGATCCTCTAAAGTTATCAAATCTTTTTCAAATAATTGAGTCAATTTTAGGTTGTCACTTTTTTTTCTTAACCATTCTTAGCTCTCTTTATGTCTCTGCCTTCCTTTTTTAATGCTTGGTTCCTTGGCACATTGCATCAGTGGGATGTTTTAATCCTGAAATGACTGTGTCTTATAATAAGTGAAGAATAACTCTGCGAAACCCACCTGTACAAATCTCTGGGGGAGTCCTGTTTATCTCACCTCCCAGAGAAATAAGGGACCAAGGGCAAAGGCATATACATTTTAAGATTGTATTTATTTATTTATTTATTTATTTATTTATTTATTTATCAATCAGAGAGAGAGAGTGCACTCAAGCAGGTGGAGCACCAGGCAGAGGGAGAAGTAGGCTCCCCACTGAGCAAAACCCCAACCTGGGACTTGATCCCAGGACTCTGGGATCATGACCTAAGCCAAAGGCAGATGCTTAACCGACTGAGCCACCCAGATATCCCAAAGGTAAAGGTATATTAAAGAGCAATCCCTAGACAACATTGAATATTTGGCACTTTTCCCCCCAATTCAATGGTTAACAAAATCAATACATTATTCATCAAGGTCTCTTTGCGTTCCTAAAACCAACACCAAAGATTGTTTCTGAAATTCTGTGTAAAGATGGCAGGTGACTGAAGATAACAAAATTAACGTTTACTGAGAACTTACTATGTAGTAGTACCTTCACAACAGTTGCCTTATATTATTTCATTGAAATTAACAAAACTAATCAAGGCATGTATTAATATTCTCCTTTCTCCAGTCAAGGAAACCGAAGCTCTAGGGAACTTCTGAAACGTTGCATGGGCAGATGGAGATGGGGTCCAGACCTGTTTGGCTTCAAAACCTGTGTTTCTCCACATTCATCTGCCTCCTACAGTTGGCCCCATTTTCAACCAGAGTAGTAATAGGGCAATTAAAAATAGGAGGTGAGCCAATATTGGTTGCATTTTTATGACTTTTTAAGGACAGATTTCCTTAAAAACACAATCTCATGAAATTCACCAGAGAATGCTTGGAAATATAAAAGAAGCATCTTCTTAGGAAGATTTATGAGGGGAAATTATGATTGATCAAGTAAAGAGATTGTTCCCATATCATAGGAAGTTCAGGTCAAGATGGCAGTTGAGCACCCAGTTCCCTTCCTTTCCAAGATCCTACTGAAATAACAAACACAAACAAACAAACAAATACAAAAATAGCCCTGGAGGGGCGCCTGAGTGCCTCAGTCTGTTAAGGTCCCACAGATTGGGCCCCAGAGCCCCACATCGGGCTCCCTGCTCAGTGGGGAGCCTGCTTCTCCCTCTCCCTCTGTCTCCCAGCTTGTTCGCTCACTTTCTCTCTGTCAAATAAATAAATAAATAAATATTTAAAAAAATAGCCCTGGAAAATAAGAAACATATCATTGGTAGACCAGTAATATTGAAGTCCTTAAAGAACAAAAGTAAGTGGATTTCATTTGATGGAATACCAGAGCGGAGAACGCCACAGCTCCAGACAAAAGAGGTAAGTAAAGTTCTTCTGGGAAGTTCTTAGCTCAGACTCAAGCAAATGCAGTGAGGAGGGAGCTGGGGACTGCCATCGGAGGAGTTCAAGAAGTCAACTCAAAGCAGCTGGCCAGGCAGGCAGGCCCCTTCTTCTCCCCTTATACAGGGAGGTCGTTTTTATTTCCAGATGAAGCCCAAAGAACTGCTTCCTACAAAAAGTGGGCAACCTCTTGGGGGAGATTTTGGGTCTGAAAGAGAAGCAGAGCACAGTGTGAGGTTCCACAGGACCTGCCTAATAGGCCTGGATGAGAAAGTGAAGAAGGGCCATCCCACCCAGAAATGAAATGCATGAAGAACTCTGACCACACAGCAGTGTGTCCTTATCTTAACTCTAGTAATAGTGGGACATCCAGCTTGCCTGCTTCCTGCCGACACTCCACGAGAGCCTGGCTCTGACACTCCCCAGCCACCCACAAGGGATTCACAGCCAGCCTTCCAGGCGAAGCTCTGTGGGGAACTACTCAGCTGCAGAACGACTCCATTCTGGCTGCCTACTGGCCATTCATTTATAGATACAAATTGGTAACCAAGGCTTACCGGTCACCTAAGGGCAATCAATAGCATGGAAGAGAAGAGCCAAGAGTAACAGAACTAATCCTGGAAAAAAAAAAAAAACTTCAAAGAACAAAGAAGAACTTTAGGATAAGAGTACTCTCAAAAAAGACTTAAAAGCAACAACTATTTGAACAGCAACACAGAGCAAGATCTGGTTCTTGGAAATGACAAAAAGGAATAACAAAATAAAAAATTTTTGTTCAAGGGCTGCATATTATCTTATAAACACCCCAAATCTTGAAGATATCCAAGAGGGCCAACAGCTATCCAGTAGGAGTTCTAAGGGAAAGAACAGAGACAAATGAAGGAAGGAAATCACATGTTACTGGTGTCTGAGAGTCAGAACGATCAGCAATACTGGGTACTAGAAGGCAAAGAAACAGTATCTTCAGAGCTCTGAGGAAAAGGGTTTTATTTATTTATTTTTCAAGATCTTTTTTTAAAAAGATTTTGTTTGTTTGACAGAGAGAGACACAGCGAGAGAGGGAACACAAGCAGGGGGATTGGGAGAGAGAGAAGCAGGCTTCCCGCCAAGCAGAGAGTCCGATGCCGGGCTGGATCCCTGAAACCTGGGATCATGACCTGAGCCAAAGGCAGATGCTTAAAGACTGAGCCATCCAGGTGCCCCAGGAAAAGGGTTTTAAATGTATTCTTTTATGCCAGGTTATATTTTTAATTGAGTATGACGGTAAAAATGAAGAAATCTCCAGACAGGCAAGAACTCAGAAGTCTGACTACCCATGAGATCTGCATGAGATAATTACCTGAGGAGTTTCTCCAGCCAAGAGAAAAGGAATGGGGGAGCCTGGGTGGTGGCTCAGTGGGTTAAAACCTCTGCCTTCAGCTCAGGTCATGATCCCAGGGTCCTGAGATCGAGACCTGAAACAGGCTCCTCTCTCTCTGCCTGCCTCTCTGCTGTCAAATAAATAAATCTCTCTCTCTCTCCGTCAAATAAATAAATAAAGTCTTAAAAAAAAAAAAAAGAAAAGGAATGGAAGCAAGCACTATGAGAATCAAGTGGCCACTGCACCCAACTCAGGAAAGCTGAAGACAATTAAAAACAACTGAGAGGTGAAAAGTTCTCCTTTTAGGAGCCAAGTTTTACTGGCATAGGATTTGAGTTTTTTTTTTGTGCACCAATCCAATCACATTATTGGGTTCTAAGCATGAAATTATATTCTTGATTGGTTTTCAGTTTTTAGAATTAACTTGTACTGAGTTAATTATGATTATAAAACATAATATGAACATAACAAAACTTGGTAAAGTAAAATGATTTTAATATAGTTTGTTATAAAATGTATATAATTTGTTGTTAATTGGGGAAGGAAAGGGTAAGAGGAGAGATAGAAGAAAGTAGAAGTGCATTAGTGTGTTAACTTTTCATAAGAGTTAATAGGTAGGGCGCATAGGTGGATTAGCTGGTTAAGCAGCTGCCTTCGTTCGGCTCAGGTCATGATCCTGGAGTCCCAGGACTGAGTCCCACATCAGGCTCCCAGCTCCGCAGAGAGTCTGCTTCTCTCTCTGACCTTCTCCCCTCTCATGCTGTCTCTCATTCTCTCTCTCTCAAATAAATGAAATCTTTTTTAAAAAAAGGAATTAATATGTAGTCGCTAAAGACGATAACTCAGATAATAGAGATTTAAATACCTTAAAGTCCTAAAGGCTAGAAAAACTAAAAATAACATGACTAACAAAAATGAAGAGGAGGGAACTAGTATGAGTTATATTCCTCATCTTTCATAGGAGGGAAGCCCATGATTATGTCAAAAACAAGTAAGTCACAGAACGAAAATATGCTATTTAAAATTATATTGGAGGGGCGCCTGGCAGGCCAAAGTCGGTACAGCATGCAATTCTTGATCTTGGGGTTGTGAGTTCAAGCTCCACGTTGGGTGAAGAGATTACTTAAAAATAAAACCTTAAAAAAATACAAATAAAATTATACTAGAAAAAAAACTGTTAACAATGTGTTAACTGGTGAGTGGGAGTGTGGGAATGAAGAAGGGCATGGAGATTTTTTACCTTATACCTTTGTATACTTTAATATTTTAACCATGTACATATTATTTGTTTTCTTAAAAAGTTGAATTAAAAGGATAAATAAAAACATAAAAGTGGGACAGAGCACTCCTTCTGATGCTTAGGAATTTAAAAGTTGCTTGTAAAAGCAAAGTTTAGGTGTACAGTAATTCAAGAGTATAGACTCAGGTTTGGTGTGAGATTTCTGGGAAGATTTATAAAGATGCTCCAAAAGGTATTTCTCTGGTATCTTCCTGTGTTTGAAGGCTAATTGCAATAACAACAGTAAAAAAAGAGAGGAAAGAAAAGATCGTAATTTCCAGTCTCCTTCAGAGAAGGTAGATCTGTAATCACGGTCTCATTTAGCCAATAGAGACCTATGTCCTAAACGTTCAGAGCCCTTGCTATTGTCTACCTGGCAGAGTGTTATTATTTCATGTTATATGAAATGGGCATGCCATCTCTGCAGGTAGATGGATAGGGACCTTGTCTGTATCTTCAAAGTGTCTAACAGTATGATTAAAAAAAAAAAAACCTTTTTGAACAAATTAGTTGTAAGTGCCCTGGATTATTTTACTCTACTTCCAGACATGTTTATCCGAGAGGTAAACATCAGCTTCCAAAAATAATATGAAAACAAAGCATTTCTTACCTATCTAAATTCATTCCAGACAAGTCTTTCCTAAATGTATGAAATATTTTAGGAAAACCTGTTGAATGAAACATTAAACAATTTAGCCACTCTTTCTAAATCAGTGGTTCTCAGAGGGACTTCTGTACCCCACCCCACCCCAGGAGACCTTTGGCAACATCTAAAGACATTTTTGATTATCATAGAGTGGGGGCTAAGGGCATAGTCCCCTCTGGAGGCCAAGGATGCTACTAAACATCTGTAATGCAGAGGACAGCCCCCTCCCACCCGCTGCCCAACAATGAAGGATCCTGGCAGAAATGTCAACACTGGGAGGTTGAGAGCCCTTCTCTCAATAACTGCCCTGCCTCTCTTTGTAAGAAGTGACTAGTGTGGTTTTAACGGAGGAACTTAAACACAAAAGTAGGTTTTTTTTGGAGGACGGTCTAAGTAGCACAACACTCGGAAGGCACTACTCTTCCAGGAGTGGACCGTTCCCGTGTGTGTGTGTGTGTGTGTGTGTGTGTGTGTGTGTGTGTGTGTGTGTAAAAGGGTGGGGGAAACAAAGGGTGGGGGGAAGGAGGAAGAGGGAAGGAGAGAGGAAACAAAACCACAGCCGGAAAGCACCGTGGAGTACTCCTAATGAGCTCCAGACAGCACCACCCGAATTTCCAGTTTCACCAAGCGTTTCAACGATGTCCTAAATCGCGAGCCATCACAGAGGCTCGGGCAAGATTTCAGTGCCTCTGACAGAAGGGCCGGAGAGAGACTGGGTCGCATGTGGAGCGGTGCCCGTATTTGGAAACCAGACGCGCAGGGAGACCGAGACCCTGGAGGCGGGGAGCGGCGACCCCTAGGGCCCGGGAAGCTTTAGAGGAAGGGGCGGGCAGGGGCTGTACTTTTCTGGGAGGAAGTGCTCCACTGTGAGCTCCAGCTCGGGGTCTCGCTCGGCGTCTGGCTGAGTGGCGGGGTCGGGCTCAGGCTGGGGCTGACGATGCTGGTTAAGCGGGGAAGGTAGGGCTCTGAATTTTCGCCACTGCTTTCACCGAGGTCCACAACCTTCCAGAAGTACTCATCGCTGAGCGGCCCGTGGACCTCCACCGTCTTCTCCTCCGCGCCCGCGGCCTCCTCCTCCTCCTCTTCCTCCACCACCTCTTCCTCCTCCACCTCCTCCTCCATCTCTACTAACACCTCTTCCTCCTCCTCCTCCTCTTCCTCCTGCCGGCCCTCCACCTCCTCGGGCTTTCTGAAGCGGCGACGCGAGTACCAGTTGGCCATGGCTGGCGGGAAGCAGGGTGAGCGCTAGCGCAGTGGCCTGCGCGGCCGCCCGTACAGGCGGGGGAAGCGTGCCGACTGTTGTGCGTCCGTCTCCCCGGGCAACGGCCCGCCGCGCGCCTCCGAGCCCGGGGATTTAAAGCGGCAGGACCCGCAGGGCGGGGCGAGGGGCGGCGGGGCAGTGGGCTGCTGGGGAGGCAGGATCTCGGGCCAGCAGCTTTCTCACCTGCTTTCCTCTCGCAGCCTGTGGCGAACTGACCTCCCTTTCCTCTCAGCTCCTTTGAAACGTGTTGTTTGTTTGTTTGTTTGAGTGGGGTGGCGGAAGTCGCTGCTAGTGACACCTTGAGCCCACTTGGTATCGTTGAGGCTGGACTTTGGTTTTTGAGTACACGCATGCTTGTTGGAACTTACGGTAAAACTTTATTACAAAAACAGGCACCGGCCTTTGGGTCGCAGTTTGCCGATTTGATTTTTTACTTGACTTTATTTCGATTAATGAGATCTTGGGTGCCCCTTAAATTTTGTGCCTGGGTTGAGTGCCTTGCTCTAGACTCAGTCATGCTTGTTGCAAGGCCTGAGGCATCTGGCTTCTCTAAGTACCACCTGTGTCTTTCCGGGGGCTTGGTTTCCAGTTCATTGTATTTTTTGTAAAATATTTGTATACACACGAGGAGGTAGACAGAATGATAGATAATAGACATCGTTTACTTACCACCGAGACTGGAACATACCTCTTCACTGTAGAGTTCAGCATCCTTTGAAAGGCCTCTCAAGTCTGAGAAATGTTCCTGGTGAGAGGAATGGTGTTTTAGCTGTTTGATTTTACCTCTAAGGTAAAGGAAGCAAACTGAGATTCTCCGTGGCTGAGGACCCCTGGGTGTTGTGAAAAGGGCCTAGACTGACCCTTATATTAAGTGAACAGGTTAGGTCTAGCAGTCTCCTTGTATGATCTCTGTTAAATCACTTGACCTCGTTCAGCTTCAGTTTCCCTGGGGGTAAATTGGGAATGATAATACTTTACCCCTAAGATGTTTGTGGATATCAGTGAATGTGAAATGACAGCCTATAACTGTCCTAGGTTGCTTTCAGCCAAAGACCGCCCTAGGAACACACATGTAGTTAAATATGTTTTCACCGATTACAGCAAGTTGTCCTAGTAAGAGCATGGTAGGGTGTAGGCTTCGGTTAGATGATTTCGGAGAAGATCTAAGCAAGCAGGGTTTTGCTCTGAATTAGATGCTGTCAGAAAGTAGGGGCTGTTCTATGATGGAGTATTTTGTGGTGGCTCAGTGACTTTATTTTTATGATTAGACCAAACTATGAAGTCACTTTGTCTTATTTCATTTTGTCATGGTGCCAGAGTAACCTTGTGTTTTACTTAGTTTGGGCGGCTATATACAAATATCATAAATAGGGTGGTTTATAAACAGCAGAAATTTATTCTCATGGTTCTAGAACCTGGGAAGAACAAGATCAGACAGACCTGATGTCTAGTGAGACTCTGCTTCCAGGCTCATATGCTTCTGTCTTTTGGCTCTGTCTTCATGTGGCAGAAGCAACAAGGGAACTCCTTGGGGCCTCTTTTATAAAAGCACTAATCCCATTCATGAGGACTGTCCCCTTAGGACCTAATCACCTTCCAAAGGCTCCACCTCTAAATGGCATCACCATAGAAATCAGGTTTCAGTGCAAGAATTTTAAGAGGACACATTTAGTCTATAGCGTCTTATCTGAGGTTGTTATTCTTCCAGAATGTTTCTGTCCAACAGGAAGACAAAATGGCCTGGCTGTGTCAGACCAGCTTGTAATAATCATGAGCTCTAGCTGTGAATATTAGGTCAGTTCTTGGCCTCAGGGATTCCCATTTATGAGCTTTCCAGCCCAGAAGACTTGTACTAACAGGGCTCTCAAGGGAGCAGGAAGTGAGAAGTTAGGTATCTGGAATCACAAGCAATATGACTGTCAAATATTTAATGAGCACTAGGAGCTAGCCTTCTGCTGGGTGCTGGGCCATGGCCCCGAAGAAGAGAGGCACGGTCCCCGCCCTCACTACACAAGGACAGCACCTGCCCCTTGGCAGGAGTCTGGCAAGCTATGGGGCACTGGGGCAGGACGGGGCAGGTGAAGGCCCAAAACCACCCATGCACTCTGGAAAATCAGAGGGAAAGATACTTGGAATATTGCTAGAAGAAGGAGAGTTCTCATGGGCTAGCAAAGCAGTCGGTACAGATGAGAGAAGATAGCTGCTCTGGTGTTTGGAGAGGACGTGAAAAACAGTCAAAAGCATGCCAGCAGGCTCAGGGCAGGAAAGAGGGCGGCACAGGGAAGTGCGGTAGAGAGGTCGAGGTACAAATAAGATGAGTGGTATTAAAAAAAAAAAAGCCCAGCCCTTTTCTGGACAATAAAAGCATTTTGATGCTGGAAGGGCCCTTGGAGGTGGTGCGATTCACCAGCTACTTGTACGTGGGTAAGTGACATATTCTAGAGGAGGCAAGCTTATTTGTTCCCAGGGTCCTCAGAGAGCAGAATGGAAACGAGGATGTGGATGTGTGTGGGGGTGGGGGGCAGCAAGGAGGGAGCAAGTGTGAAAGTACTTGTGCTTGGTCTGTGTTGCCTGCCCTTAGCTCCGTTCAGTGACACTCACAGCATTCTCTCAATTGTGTAATGAACACATTTTTAGGACCTTTGTTAAGGCTTTTTTGAAAGTCTTAGGAATCCTTCCTTTAGATCCATTTACTCTACAAAAAACCTTATTTCCTTTTAATAGAACATCATCCTCTGTTTTGACCAATCAGAGACAGGATGGCACTGGGCCATTATTGTTCCCGTCCCCTGGTCCTGGTGCTCTCTGAAATTGGGGGCCTGGGACTGGAGAACCAGGCACCACCCCTCCCTAACTGACTCTGAGCTTGTTCAGCCTCAGTCCCTCCATTTGAGATTCATGATCTGCCTATTTCACGGGGCTATCTTGAAATACAATTATTATTTTTATTATATTATACATATGTTATTAACATTTTTCTTTTTGAAAACTACTCTTGTTTTATGTTTATTCTATTTTTAATTATTTTTTAAGATTTTATTTATTTATTTGACAGAGAGAGAGAGAGAGAGATCACAAGTAGGCAGAGAGGCAGGCAGAGAGAGAGGGGGAAGCAGGCTCCCTGCTGAGCAGAGAGCCCGATAGGGGACTCGATCCCAGGACCCTGAGATCATGACCTGAGCTGAAGGCAGAGGCTTAACCCACTGAGCCACCCAGGTGGCCCCCTTTTATTCTATTTTTTTAAAAGAAGATTTATTTATCAGGGAGAGAGTGAGTGAGAAGGGGAGTGGGAGAGGGGCACAGGGGGAGAGGGAAAGAAGCAGATTCCCTGCTGAGCATGGAGGTATGGAGGGGCCGGATGTGGGGCTCAATTCCGTGACCCTGATATCATGACCTGAGCCAAAAGCAAGAGTCAGTCACTTAACCAACCAAACCACCTAGGAGCCCCTTGTGTTTTACTTTTAGAACCGCACAGTTTTGTTTAGAAAGTAATGTTATTTTTATAATCTGTAAAATGTTTTAGGTGCTTCCAATGTTAAGTTGATATAAAAATTTTTTTCCTATCAAAAGTATATAGCCCTATATAATTGTTCTCTGTTGTCATCCATTTGGTATATTGTTTCTCTTCCTATTTACCATTGTCTCTCTGAAGACTGACATGAATACACCCACTTCGAGAAAGGCAAGGGAGAGAATTTTTGCCCAGTGCAAACAATATTTTCATGTAGAATATTTTGGTAGATAGCTCTCAGCTCAGAAGGAAAGCACTGGGTCCCTTCAGAATGCTTTGGCTAAGCATTGCTCTCATTCATAATGGAGGAATAATAGCAAAGAACCACAGCCTTGACAAGGGCTGAGGAAGAATGAGCCTGGCTGTGTCCATTTGGGCTGCTCTGACAAAATACCACAGACTGTGTGGCTTATTTATAAACAATGGGCTTTTTTTTCTCACCGTTCTGGAGACTTGGAAGTCCATGATCCAGGTGGGGGCAGATTTGGTGTCTGGTGAGAGCCTGCTTCCGGGTTCATAGACCTCTGTTCTCCGCGCTCCCCCTCCGCCCCTCCTCAGGTGGTGGAAGGGGAGGGGGCTCTTTGGGGTCTTTTGTAAGAACAGGAATCCCATTCACCAGGGCTCTACCCTCAGGGCCCAAGCCCCTCCCAAAGGCCCGACCTCCAGTACCACCACATTGGGCTTTATTTAGTATTTCAACATAAGACTTTGGTGAGCACACAAGCATTCAGACCGTAACAATTAGCTATGAGAGGAATCTTTGTAAATGTCAGACCCCCCCCTTCCCACAAGCTCCTTTCACAAGACGATTTCTGAAAGCATGTTTAATGCCTCTTAATTAGCAGTGACATCCACTTTATCTTTCCCTTTAATATTTTATATCAAACGCTATCCCCCTGATTGCCAGGCATGCCGCAGAGGCTGCCTTGGGAAAGATGCCTTAGCAAACACTTGTCTCTGCACGAAGTCCCTAAACCCTGCTCCTCTCTCCTCCCTGGTTTCCTGTCTTCTTGCTAGTTCTTTTGAGGTCAAGCCTGGCTTTACAACCCTTTTGCTTCCATCCCTTTCAATCTGTAAGCCTAACTCTAGTTGTGGTTTCTTGCCTCTGGACTGTCCCTATAGTTACAGAGAAGAAGCTTTTTATCCCTACTGAACCTAACCACTGAGGGCTACCCTTCCCCTTCCTGCCCCCTCCATGACTTGCCTTCCATCCATCCATCCATCCATCCATCCATCCAGTACACTCAGTAATTCAGTAATTTGTTCATTCAAAAAATGTTTCTCGAGCACGTGCCATATAGCAGGCCCATTCAGGCCCATTCCAGGTCTTGGAAAGCAGTGGTATACACGGTTTCTGCTCTCACTCATGGTGCTTAGATTGGAGGAGGACCACACAATAAATAATTAGTGTGCCTGAAGGTCAGAAGTGCTGTGGAGAAACAAAGTGCATGTGTGTAGGAGGGGTGTAGAGCTGTGGGTGGGATAGTTGCTTTTCGACAGAGGTGGGCACTGAAGACCTCTCTCATAGGGGAATATTTGGGCAGAGGCCTGAGGTCACCGAGGGGGGTGGTCAGGGGGATCTCTGGGGAAGAATGGTCCAGGCACAGGGAGGGAGTGTGGAGGTTGGGGGGACAGGGGGGCTGGAGTGGAGGAAGCAAGCGATCCACTGTGGAGGGCCTTTGGATTTTCCTCTGGGGAAGATGGGGAGCCATTGGAGGCTTCGAGCAAGGTGTGGTTACATTTAGACTCTGCTAGACTCAGTAAACTGGGGGAGAGCAGGATCAGGGAGAATAGATAGGATAGAGATAAAAGGTTATGGTAATAGGCAGTATGTTTGAAGCACAGCCCAAGGGCCAAAGAAATACTGTTAGGAATACAGAGATGAATAAGGAAGCAGAGAGAGAGGGGGAGATGTAACAAGTTCTCAGATAACTGTAACAGAAGATCAAACAAACATGTGGCCAGCTGCCAGACAGGCACAGAGGATGTCTGGGAGCTCAATGAGATTGCTCCTGGGTAGGGACCAAGGGGAGGGGAATCAGGAGACACTCTGGAAGGAGGCGGCCATTGCCTGGTATGACCTGGTAGATTATTTCTAACTCAGAGCCCCAGACATTTAAAAAGAAATATACGCTCACTACAGAAAATCTGGAAATGCAGAAAATAAAAATAAAAGGGGAAAAAATCCTACTCATATTTCTAGCATCTTGAAACAGACACTATTAACCTTTTGAGCTTCTCTCTGCATATTTATTCATTTTATTTATATTCATTTATATTTATTCACTTTCTCTGCATATTTATTCATTTGACATCTTGTGAGTATATATAATTTTGTACCATGCTTTTCTTCATTTGAACATGACATCATAAACATTCTCCTCATTTAATTTTTTCTGTCACATCAAGCAGATATACCTCAGTTTATTCCATAATTTTTGCATTCAGTTAGAGAATCATCCAACAAATATTTGATCTCAGTGCTTTAGTCTCTGTGTGGATACGGCTGAGAGTAAGACCTACAAGGCCCCCTGCTTTCATGAAGTTTATATTCTGGAAGGAAGTTACACGAAGGCATTAAAGAAGGAAACAAAAAATAAGCAGTTCTATCTGTAAGATAAGCCACCAAGTTTGTGGTAACTTATTATAGGGGCAACAGGAAACCAACACACGAAGCTATTTCCACCTCCAGGCTCTGGCTCTCCCCTCAGCTCCTCGCGTGGCTGCTTCCTCCTCAGGCAGGTCTTACCTCAAGGGGCACCTCCTCACAGGGAACCACCCCTGGGGCCTCCAACACATCATCCTCTTTCATTTTTTTTTTTTTTTTCAAATTCTCCCCTAGAGCCTTTAGAAGGAACCAGCCCTGCCAACATGCAGACTTTGGTCCCACACACATTGCAGCCTTCTGACCACAGGAGAAAGAAAAACGGACAAAGCAGTGGAGGGCAGGTGGAGGACCAGGTTTTCCCAGTCTATCAGTCGGCTAGGGCTGCCATAGCACAATAACACAGACTGGCTGGCCAAGGCAACAGAAATTAATTTTCTCATAGCTGTAGAGGCTGAAAGTCATGACCAAGGAGCCAGCAAATGTGGTTTCTGGTGAGAGCCCTCTTCCTGGCTTGCAGATGACTGCTTGGCTTTTTCTTCCTTACTGTGTGGGCCCAGTGGAGTGGGGGTGGGCTCTCTGGTGTCTGCTTATAAGGGCACTAATCCCATTGGACTAAGGGCCCACTCTTTTACCTTGTTTAACTGTGATTGCTTCCTTAGAGGCCTCATCTCCAAATCTAACCACCCTCAGAATTAGGGCTTCAACATAAGGAATCTGGGAAAGGCACAAACATTCAGTCCACAACATCTACACTGAAGGAAACAAAGGAGCCAACGTTTCAGGTGAGTCATTGCACCGGAGGTGATGACTGAGGCCTGAATAAAGACTTCTGGATCTTGGTGACTGGATTGCTGTTTGTCAGGGCAATTTCAGGGACAGGGCAGAAGGGTGCCCATCCTTCAAGAGCATTGTGTTAGTTTGGATTTTACAAGAGGTAAATGCCAAGATGGGGAAATGCCTGAGAAGAAAAGGGGACCAGGAGCCCCAAGAATGGAGCCCCTAAAAACCATGGTTAAGGCCCTGGGCTCAAGGAGCAAGGCTACTTGGGTTTAAATCTTGGCCTTGAAACTGACTGTCAGCATGACCTGAGACACCCACCTTCTCCATGCCTCAGTCTCCACATCTGTAAAACAGGAGCAGTATTTAGTCCTCCTGACAAGCCCACGAGGTGGGTACGAAAATTCTTCGTGCCAATTTTACAGGCCAGTCACAAGGGTTCAATGAGTTAATATATGTAATACCTTAGAACAGCCCTGGCACACTGTAAATATTGCATTATCATTTACATTTGTGACTGCTGTCTGGCAATTAGTGCAGTAATAGTCTGTGGATGGGCGCAGCCTTGTAGATGCCTCTTTGAAAGTTTGTCAGCGATCCGAAAAATAAGTGAGGTCAGGAAAAAAAGAGACTTAAAGGCATAGATAATAAATATTCAAATGTATTTATGGCCTGAGAAGGAAGTGGCAGGTTGATTATAAACTGTTCACATGTTCGCTCTGCCCCGTCAGGGACGTCTCGGTGAACGCTCAGCCAGGGTTCAGGTGTAGGCTGATTTCATAAGCTGCGGGGCCCCTACTTCTCCAGCTGTCTCTTGTGAGACCTTTACCCACTCCTGGGTTCAGGTGGCACCCGAGGTCTTTGCGCTCTTTAAACACACCTGCCGTCTCTCCCCTCAGGACCGGTAGCCTGCTCGTCCTGCTCCCCGTGTACACCTCCCCTGGGCCTCACTGGCTAAGGCTCGTCTGTCGTGATTTCCACAAGGCTCCCCCCACACCTCATGGCCCCTCTGCGACTCCTCTCAGGGGACAGCACAGATCACAGGCAGTTCCTGCTTGTCTGTTTGTACTTACTAGGTTGTAAGTCTCACCAGGGTAGGAAATGAATGTCTCTGTCTTGTCCTCCAACATGTCTCGAAGGCCTAGTAGGTACTTAAAAGGGGCTGGATCACGGAAAATGAAATGGGTTTTAGGTATAATTTAGAATCCTCCACTTCACAGGTGAACAACTTTGGCTCAGAGAAGTGTGGTGGTTTATCTCAGGCCAGAACTAGTTAGTGAGGACTACAACTCAGGTCATCTGGCCCCCAGGCAATGTTGTCTTCCCAACACCACAGAAGGTCCACGTGTCCTTCGTGCTAATACGATCAACCTGGGCCAATTTTTTAAAACTACGAAATTTTAAGTAAAATATACATGTAGAAAATTGTACAAATTATAAGTGTACAACTTGGGAAATTTCTCAAAGTAAACATTAGGACAAGCTTTAATGATTAGCTATTAATTAAAAATGTATAATTAGTATAAACTCCATAAACTTGGCATGAAAATAGTCGAATTTTCTTTTCCTAGTTAATCACTGAAGCCCTTAAATTAATCCACCTGCAGAGGCAGCTGCCCTGGGCTTTCCAGAGAGGATCATCCTCTCTCTAGCTGTGAAGTGCCCCTCTCAGGATCATAAAGATAGAGCTCTTAGCCCCTTCTGTTCCCATCGTAACTGCCCCAGACTGAGAAGACTTTGGAGCTACTTGCCCTTCTGACCAAATGATACAGCTTCTAGGAGAGACAGCCCGAGGAATTCCCAGGTGCCCTACATGTGCCCTCAAGGAGTCTCATGGCTTAATTTGGCTACAAATTCCCACTGTCCCTGTCCATACACTCCTTTGCCATGTAGTTTCCCTCCTCCCATCAAAGTGAGCCCATTTCTCTGCTCCAGAAGCTGGAGTTTGTCATGTGATTTGCATTGGCCAATGGGGCATTAGCAAACGTGATGTGGGTAGAGGCCCAGAGCACTGGTTGGGAAGCTTGGCAGCTTCTGCTGCTGGGACCGCTGAGATCACCATGTGATGAAGCCTGGGCTCGCCTGCTGGAGGATGTGAGACCACGTGGAGCCAGGACAAGCTGGTAGGGCTGAGGGCCCTCCCACCTACCAGCTACCAACCCGCTGAATGCAAATGAGAGCTTCAGCTCACCCACCAACTGGCCACAGGGGTGAACCAGCTGGCCCAGATCAGAAGACCTCACAGATGAACTACAGAAGCATGAACTAAATAAAATGGTGAGTTTTTTCATTTGCTTTTGGAGTCACTAGGTTTAACAGTGGTTTGTTGTATGGCAGTATATGAGAGTTAAAAGCGATTTTCTGTTGTAGCCTAGATAGTGCAGTAGCTGGAACTTCTCTGAAGAAATGAATAAACAGGGTGCCTGGATGCCTCAGTCCTTAAGCGTCTGCCTTCGGCTCAGGTCATGATCCCAGCGTCCTGGGATCGAGCCCCACATCGGGCTCCCTGCTTGGCGGGGAGCCTGCTTCTCCCTCTCCTACTCCCCTTGCTTGTGTTCCCTCTCTTGCTGTGTCTCTGTCAGATAAATAAATTCTTAAAAAAAAAAAAAGAAATGAATAAACACACATTTGATACCCTTCAGGCATGGTAGCATCCTAGGTATGGATGGAGATACACACATGTATACATACACACACGGAGAGGAGAGGGCTTTTTTCATGTTAGAAACAAATGCTCCTGGGGAATAGGAATGAGTTAGGGGTGGGGGTGGGGAGTGAAGAAGTCCTTTAATTTTAGCTCTGTATACACCTCTATATAGATGTTTTTGCAATAAATATATATTTACAATACCACCTGAGTAATTTTTTTCGAGGGGGGAGGGGGCAGGGGCAGGGGGAGAAGAGAGAATCTTAAGCGGCCTTGAGGCCCAGCATGGAGGCTGACACAGGGCTCCATCTTGAGACACTGAGATCATCACCTGAGGCAAAATCAAGAGTCAGAGGCTTCACTGACCGAGCCACCTGGCGCCCCAGAATACAAAATACTTGAATACATTTCGTGTAGATTCACTGTGATACTGCACAACTAACTGATTTCACTTGGTGCATTATACCTAATCACTGGTTAAATTAATATTGACACCATGCTGAGGAGCTTCCATTTTATTTTCAGCTTGTGGCCAGGGGGACCCAGTCCCCTTCTCTCTCAACCACAGCCCTGTGGGGTTTCCTTCCCTCAGGAGATGGGAAGAGATCCTTTTTGTAAGCCTACATGTTAGAGGCTCCATAGCAGCCATGGGAAAGCTCACTGCCGCCTTTCAGTCCTTGCATCCACTGGTGAGTGCCGGCAGTGGAGGGAAGGTGTGGGAGAAAGGGACAGAGGAGGAAGACGTGGAAAATGTGTTCTGTTATTTCCAGAGGTGAGGAAATAACTTCGGGTCTTTGGAGGGGCTGGGGGGAGTACCCAGGGGCTTGTTCCATCAGCCCATTTGCTGACTCAGAAGCTCCTTCCACTGGATGACTCAGCGGGAAAGTTGTGCGAGCTTAGGTTTTGAGAGCAGAACAGTGGAGAGCAGATGGTCTCTAGGATTTCCAGGCACAAAAAACCCACAAAAACCAGGGGCCATGCAGGAAAAACAAAAACAAAAACAAAAAACCATGGCTGAGCATAGAGGAAAATGTAGGTCTTTAAAGTTCTTCACTAAGGATGGATTTAATTTGGAAGTCTTCTGAAAGTTGATATGTCCCCTTGCTTAATTTTATTACCTATCCACTCTGTCCCTGTCATTATAAAGTCCTCTGGTGGGCAGTGATTGTTTGTGGTGGCCCAGCAGTCCTCTCTATTCTTCTTTCTTGTGGAGAACCCATTTCATGGGATTTAGATGAGGATGACCTCAAAATCTCTATGACCAGGAGTCAACCTACAGTTTCCTAATTCTAGGGAATTCCTAATTCTATTTGGATATTCTAGAATTCTAGAAATTCTAGAAAAAAATGGAATCTGTTCTGTCCTTTTTAATAGTTTCAGATCCCCTGTTGAAATTCAGTTTTGTCTTTGGTCTCTCTTAACCTTATGAACATAGTTATTTTTAAGCCAACATCTGGTAGCTCCAATATCCAGAACCCTTCAGGTAGGTTTCTGTTGTATCTTTTTCTGCTCATTTTGTACTTATTATTGTTCATGTAGTCTTGTCTCTTTAAATACCTGGGGTTTTTTTTCTTTTGATTTTTTTTATATAGTTCACACAGGTTACATTAGTTTCAAGTGTATAACATAGTGATTGAACAGGCTGTATGTTATGCTGTGCTCACAAGTGTATTTGTCACCATGATACCTGGTTATTTTTTTTTTAATCTTGTGACAGACATTGTTATTTTTAAAAATTGTAGAAGTAATCTGAGGTTTATAAAATATTATCTTTCGCCGGAGAGGAATTACATTTGCTTTAAGAAGGAATCTAGGAAGGCTCGTAATCCAGGATTACCTTAATCCAATTTTGGATGATTACCGTGATTCAAAGCTAGATTCCATCCCTACGAGGATTATTCTCTTCCGCTTCATCCTCTGCTGCAATGCAGCCTTCAGTGTCCCCGTCTGAAGTGTGGGGTTAGAAGCTCCTCTCCCATAGTTGGTGGGCTCTGGTTCTCTTTTTTTAAAGAATTTCTTTAGCCCAGTCAAGGCTGTCAGAAATCTTGCTCAGCCTCTCACTCACCTCCTCCAGAATTGGCAAATGCCCAGGGAAAAAGCAAGTCCCAATGTGCCACTCTGGATTTCCCTCTTCTCTGTTAGCTTAGCTTAGTTATTTAAACTGCCTTGTTACCTCTTTAGTGACTCTAAGTAGATTTTTAAAAAAGTAAGTAGATATGTCTGGGTTTTGTAGAGGTCCTCAGTGGGAAAGTTGGTCCAAATTACCAAACCCGTCATTACTAGAAGACTTTAAGTAAAGCGGCAACTGTCTTGGATGGGAATATATATAAAAGGTGGATTTATGAGAACGAGGCATGAAATCTTAGCCTAAGGAAATAGGATTGAAGCTCTAGGAAGGAAGCTCTGCCCACTAAAGTAGTATAGACTAGGTTGTAACAGAGAGTGAGAGAGCAGTTCGAATGAAATCACAGTGTATTTATTTCTCTCTCACATAACAGTCCAGAAGAATGTAGTTGAGGTTCTTGAGGCGGCTCTGATCTGGGAGCATCCAAGGACCCAGGTGCCCACTATTTTGCTGCTCCAACAGAGCAACGTGGTCCTCACCCTCAGGGCCAGTAACCATACTAGCATTCCTGTTGGGGAGGGGGGAAGAGAGAGAAAGAGGAGGCTAACCAGGTGGTTTGGGATTTTTCAAGAGATATAATGTGGAAGTTGAATATATCACTTCCTTTCATGTGTTCTTTTCTTTAAATTTTATTTTATTCAGTGATCCAAGATTGTTTATGCACCACACCCAGTGCTCCATGCAATACGTGCCCTCCTTAATACCCACCACCATGCTCACCCATCCGCCCTTCCCCCTCCCCTCCATAACCCTCAGTTCGTTTCTCAGAATCCATAGTCTCTCATGGTATGTCTCCCCTTCCAATTTACCCCCGTTTACTTTTCCTTTGCTTCCCCTAGAGTCCTCCATTTTATTCCTTATGTTCCACAAGTAAGTGAAACCATATGATAATTGACTTTCTCTGCTTGACTTATTTCACTTAGCATAGTCTCCTCCAGACCTGTCCATGTTGATACAAAAGTTGGGTATTCATTCTTTCTGATGGCTGAGTAATATTCCATTGTGTATATGGACCACATCTTCTTTATCCATTTGTTTGCTGAAGGGCATCTGGGCTCTTTCCACAGTTTGGCGATTGTGGATGTTGCTGCTATGAACATTGGGGTACATATGGCCCTTCTTTTCACTACACCTGTATCTTTGGGGTAAATACCCAGTAGTGCAATAGCAGAGTCATAGGGTAGCTCTATTTTTAATTTTTTGAGGAATCTCCACACTGTTTTCCAAAGTGGCTGCACCAACTTGCATTCCCACCAACAGTGAAAGAGGGTTCCCCTTTCTCCACATCCTCTCCAACACTTGTTGTTTCCTGTCTTGTTGTTGATCCAAACTAATTATTTGCATTGTCATCTCTAGAGGTAAGAGAGGATTGGATATGTAATTTCTTGCTGGGAAGGCCTATGACCTGTTAAAAGTTGTGGTGGAATGGGGTGGGTGATGATTGTAATAGTAAGAGCGATAAAGAAAGAGGATGGTCGTCTCTATCATGGCCCTGGTTAGGAGAGGTAGAGAATGAAGTCTCGTACCAAGTGGGCTAATGGGACAAGGAGGGGGAGATACCAGTATGACTTCACACAAAAGGAGGGGCGTATGGTGTTTCTGTGTGCTAGGGGAAGATGAATTCGAGTCAAACTTGAGTATGCATCAGAATTACCTAGAAGGCTTGTCAAAATATAGGTTGGTGGGCATCACTCCCTAGGGTTTTGATTCTGTGGGGTCGAGGTGGTTCTGAGAATTTTTTGTTTCTAACAATTTGCTGGATGATACTGATGTTATTGGTCTGGGGATCAAACACTGAGCAGACTCTGAGTGCTTGGACTGCTTGGACTGGTTTTGTAAGAATTGACAAAGTTTGGGTGTATATACTAATAATAATATAATTGAGCCCTGTGTTTTCAGTTGTGAAGTTCTGGAATCCTTTACCATTAAATTACTGAGGAGATGATCGCAGTTTAGACTAGATCAACTCCTCCCATAAATGAGCATAACCACTTTTGATTTCCTAATACTCTGTTTCTGTCTCCAGGCTAATTCTGATAGAATATCTTGCAAAGCCATTTAAACCTCTTCACTTGAAACATCTCTGATAAGCAGAATTCACTGTGTGTTTACTTCACAAAGGTATGTGCACTGTATTATTTTTATAGCTGTTTATACATATTTTAATGAAAACTTTATGAATATAGGCTTTGGTTCTTCAGGACAAAATGGAATGTGATTTATTTAGTTGCTTCCTCCCTTTATGAATTGACTGAGTGGGTTAGCTGAATTTCCATATACTAATTAATAGAATGAAGTCGAAAACAAAGGCAGATCAGCTTGAAAATAATTATGTTGGGGGGGGCCTGGTGATTCAGTCAGGTAAGCATCTGATTCTTGATTTCGGCTCAGGTCATGATTTCAGGGTCGTGAGATTGAGCCCTTTGTGGGGCTCTTCTCTCTCTCCCTCTTCTTGTCCCCCTACCCACATGCTCTCTCTTCGTCTCTCTCTCTCTCTCTCTCTCTCAAAGGAAGGAAGGAAAAAGAATAATGTTCCCTAGGAAATTACCAAAACCCTGAAAGAATCTATTTATAGGCTTCATTTTTGATGATTGCTATCTACACCTTCGCTGAATCTGGATGGCATTATTTCCAATTCCAAGTGGCACTGAGCAGGCAGGTGGGGGATAGAGAAGAGGGAAATCTTTAACACTGTAGTACCATAGTTGGCCCCAAGCAGGACGTTAGGGCACACACCTGGGAAAACGGGAAGGATCCCAAATACAAAGAGAACAAGAAACGAGGGACAAGTAGGGACAGAAGCAAGGCCCAGGGAAGAGGCCATCACTCGGGTCAAGTCCCAAGCGGCATGTGACTTATCCAGTGCAATTCTTATTTTCCCAAATCATGGGGAATCCAATATGGTGGAAACGAGCTGAAGGTAGAGTATCAGAGAAAATTTGGTAAAAATCTTGATACTAATTTCAGAGCTAGGTCACTCCAATCATTCTGTCAGAAGTCCAGGCAAAAGCTCTGAATGAAGAGAAAAATAAGGTCAAGAGACTCAGGCAGGAGAAGGTCAGGGAGGGCTATGGCTGCAACTCAGCTTTGTCCTAGAAACAACCAGGGATTTCAGTGTCAGATGAAAAGTAACTGTCAGTCAAAACTCCTAGTTTTCTGGACAAGCCTGTCCTGGAGAGAAAGTCAGTGGTTAGACACTGGTTCAAATACGTGAGTGAGACTGTCTGGCCAGACATATTGACTCTCCTTGAGGCTGAATCAGGAAGATGCTTCCTTTAAAGCTACCCATCCAGAATGTTCTGAGGAAATGAAAGACCTCAAATCCTAAGAAAACGTGAGATGTTTTTTTTTTTCCCTCTGAAAAGTGGCTCCTTTTTTATAAAAACACCTTTTATAGAGTCTGGAGTCATTGCCCTTGTGGGAACAATGCAAAAACGTGTGTTGTTTTGAATTTCAGAATGTATGTATTTATTTCACCAACCTGATAAAGAAACTTAAGTTTGAAAGATGGCTGTAGAGCGTTATCAAGCAGTATTTTTTCCAAATATGTCCTTTACTTAATGTTTTCTTAAAAATTATTATCATCATTATTATTAGCAACCCTCCAGGAAACTCCCTTTTGTTCCAACCTCCCCCACTTCTAGCCACTACCCGCCCCCAAGGGAAATCCCTGTCCTGTTACCTAACAGTGTCGATGAGTTTTGTCTGTTTTTGTCCTTTATATAAGTAGAACCACACAGCATACACTCTTTTGCATCCGGCTTCTTTCATGTGTATTGCTGTGTGTGGTTTTGACTGTGTGTTCTTGCATCTGGCTTCTTTCATGTGTATTGCTGTGTGTGGTTTTGACTGTGTGTTCTTGCATCCGGCTTCTTTCATGTGTATTTGCTGTGTGTGGTTTTGACTGTGTGTTCTTGCATCCGGCTTCTTTCATGTGTATTTGCTGTGTGTGGTTTTGACTGTGTGTTCTTGCATCCGGCTTCTTTCATGTGTATTTGCTGTGTGTGGTTTTGACTGTGTGTTCTTGCATCCGGCTTCTTTCATGTGTATTTGCTGTGTGTGGTTTTGACTGTGTGTTCTTGCATCCGGCTTCTTTCATGTGTATTTGCTGTGTGTGGTTTTGACTGTGTGTTCTTGCATCCGGCTTCTTTCATGTGTATTTGCTGTGTGTGGTTTTGACTGTGTGTTCTTGCATCCGGCTTCTTTCATGTGTATTTGCTGTGTGTGGTTTTGACTGTGTGTTCTTGCATCCGGCTTCTTTCATGTGTATTTGCTGTGTGTGGTTTTGACTGTGTGTTCTTGCATCCGGCTTCTTTCATGTGTATTTGCTGTGTGTGGTTTTGACTGTGTGTTCTTGCATCCGGCTTCTTTCATGTGTATTTGCTGTGTGTGGTTTTGACTGTGTGTTCTTGCATCCGGCTTCTTTCATGTGTATTTGCTGTGTGTGGTTTTGACTGTGTGTTCTTGCATCCGGCTTCTTTCATGTGTATTGCTGTGTGTGGTTTTGACTGTGTGTTCTTGCATCCGGCTTCTTTCATGTGTATTTGCTGTGTGTTCTTGTTGGCATACGGTATTCATTGTCTGAATATACCAGTTTATTTATTGATTATTTTGTTGACGGGTATTTGAACAGCTTCCAACTTAAGGCTATTGTGAATTATGCTGCTCTGAACTTTCTAGTCTATGGCTTCTGGGTGAGCCTACATTTACATTCTGTTGGTGCTTTATTTTTAATTGTAAAAATAGTTTACCATCGCCCCCTTTGAATCAGAAATTGTCTGCTTGTTGCTGTCAGAATTCAAAGGGAGCAGCTGGGGGTTTTTAAGAGCAGAGCCCCAGGAGACTAGTGAAGATGATCCGTGTGGTTCTGGAATCCTGCTCTGGCAAAGTGACTCCGTCCCAAATCTCATCCCTTTTTATACGTTCTCTTATTTAACTCTTCCAACAGTAGTCCCATTTTTGCCCCTTCATTTTATTTTATTATTTATTTATTTATTTATTTATTTATTTTTAAAGATTTTATTTATTTATTTGACAGAGAGAAATCACAAGTAGGCAGAGAGGCAGGCAGAGAGAGAGAGGAGGAAGCAGGCTCCCCGCTGAGCAGAGAGTCCGATGTGGGCCTCGATCCCATGACCTGAGCTGAAGGCAGAGGCTTTAACCCACTGAGCCACCCAGGCGCCCTTTATTATTTTTTTAAAGACTTATTTATTTACTTGGGAGAGAGAGCACATGCGTGAGCCGGCAGTGGGGGCTGAGGGAGAGAATCTCAATGCTCACTGAGTGTGGAGCCCAATACAGGGTTCTATCCCATGACCCTGTGATCACGACCTGAGCCAAAACCAAGAGTCAGGCACTCAAGCAACTGAGCCACCCAGATGCCCCTTTTTCCTTCATTTTAGAGATGAGGAAATGAAGACACAGAGAAGCCAAACATCCCACTCAAAGCCACACAGGCAGCAGATAGAGGAGCCAGAATTGAACCCAAGTGGTCGGGCTCCAGAAGCTGAGTTCTTTGTCACTCAGCTTTGTTGCTTCTGCACCCCCCATCCTCCTGTGTCTATCAGTAGGGTGAGTCCTTCTTCTCCATATTTAAATATGCCTCAGCTTGCCGTCTTACATGGAGCCCTCCCATGACCACACATCTTCTAGCTGCTCCCCCTCTTCTGCCCTTCACCTCCTAAGTTCTTGATGGAGTTGCCTACTCACCTCCTCTTGATTTCTTCACCTCACTCCAGCCTCACTTCAGCCCCTACTTTTCAATCCATTAGGTCCTCTAAGGTCACCAGTGACCTCTCTGTTGCTAAATCCAGTGGTTGTGTTGTTTCTAATATTGTTGATCACTCTCCCTTTGAAACTCTTATCTCTTGACTCAAGTAACTTTCCCAGTTTTCATCCTACCTCTTTCATCTCTCCTCAGCCTCTTCTGCTGGCGAATCCTCTTCTATGTGACTTTAAATATAGTGACTGGTGGTGACTCGTGCCTCATCGCTAGGCTCCTTCTCTTCTAATTCCACACCTTTTCCCTAAATCAGCTTATCTCCACCCAAGGCTTCACATTTACTGTCTGCACCCTGAACATCCCCTGAGTTCCAAACTTGTATATCAGACTGTCCACTCCACCTCTCCGTTCCGTGTTTCCTAGGCACCTAAATTTAGCTTCTCTGGAATGAACTCATGAGCTACCCCATCTCCAACCTGCTCCTTCCTTTGGGTTCCCATTGTCAAGTCTGTGGTGCTATTATCCAACAGCAGAGTCATCCTTGATATCTTCCACTTCCTAGCCCCCGAATCCAATCATTCACTAAGTTTCTTCAAAATTTCTCCTAGTTGCTTCTCAAATCTCTCTAGTGTCCCCAGTTCTAGACTTAAGTTACCTTTGTCTCTGGCCTAGATTAGTTAACATCCCTTCATGGAAAGTCTGCTTGCATTCCTTCTTATCTTTGCATTCTTCAGATTTCGGCCAGAGTGATCATTTAAAAGTGCAAAAATGAAATCGTGCCATTTACAACTGCATGGATGGAACTAAACGGTATTATGTTAAGTGAAATAAGTCAGTCAGAGAAAGACAATTATTACATGATCTCACTCATATGTGGAATTTAAGGAACAAGGCAGAGGATCATAAGGGAAGAGAGGAAAGAAATGAAACAAGATGAAACCAGAGAGGAAGACAAACCTAACAGACTCTTAATCTTAGGAAACAAACTGAGGGTTGCTGGAAGGGAGAGGGGTGGGGGCTAGGGTAACTGGGTGATGGACATTGGGGAGGGTATGTGTTGTGGTGAGTGCTGTGTATTATATAAGACTGATGAATGACAGAGCTGTACCCCTGAAACGAATAATACATTATATGTTAATTAATTGAATTTAAATTAAAAAAAAAGGCTTTCTTAGCTACTCTCCTTTCTTGGAGGAAAAATAGAGCCATGGCCTATATTTTTCAGTGTAAGTGGCTATTACCTGTGTACATTTGCAAGTCCTTTCACATATCTACTACGTTTATTTTTCCCTTTCTGGGAAGTCAAGGGCCCAGACCTCCCTCCACTTCATACTCACCCTTACAACAGGGCGCAATAATACAGATGAACACTAGGGGGCAACATGCAACTGCAATTAAAAAAAAAAAAAAAAAAAGGCTCACTTGAATCTCAGACCAGATCTAAAACATCTATTATAAAGGAAAGTGAAACCTCTTTCTTTAATATAGCGTCTTGTAGTGTTTTTCTATAGGAGGGAAATATCACTATCAGAAGGGTATTGCTGCTAGAAGGCTGACCGCAACGTTACTCAGATTCTACCTACCTATGGCTGCAAAAAGAGGTTTATAACCATGTCCTCACACGCTGTACGCCCTATATACTAGCTCTCATGAGAACACTCAGCTTTCCCTGTGAGCTGGTCACTCTGATGGGAGGTGTCCGGGAGCCTACGTTAGTCAGTACAGGGCTGCTTTTCAAAGCATTTGCTGTAGTACCCGATCTTGGGGGTGGGGGGCGCAGTTGCGCTTCAAATCCTGGGAGCCCCTTAGGTTGCTGATGACTTTCTGCTGAAGTATCCGTGCTCCCATTTGACAGGAGTCCTTCAAGGCCAGGAAGCCAGACCTCACCTTCACCATGGCGTCCCCAGAAATTTGAGGGGCTTGGCATGTCCTAGTGAAGCTGGTTAAGTATCTGCTGGACTAAACTCTTCCATGAGCTGAGCCTGGAAAAAGAGGGAAATTCTGACCACCTTGTCCATGAGCAATGAATGGGACTCCCCTGAGTAGGACTATTCTTTAATTATTCTTTCTATAGTACAAAAGCGGTTCATGCTCAGAATGGAAAAAATCAGGCAAAGAGAACATTTGACATACTCATAATACCATCTCCCCAAATCTGGGGACTACCACGGATATTCTTTTCACTTTCTGTCAGAGCACAATATATAAACATGTCTCTGTGGGTGTATGTGCGTGCGCACACACACACAGAGTGTTTACATTTATGGCAGCATGGAGCATAGAATTCCACCGTATGATGGTACTATCTTTGGCTAATCCCCCTCTTTTCGGAACTTACGTTTTTTCTAAATCTTCTTTTAAAGAGAAGTCTGGGGACCATCCTTGTAGCTAAAACTTACCCCACATTCTTTATTAGTTCCTTAGGATAAATTCCCAGAAGCAGAATTTCTGGGTGATGGGTAATTTACATTGTCACTAACAGTGACAGTGCCCTTGATCAGATGAAAAGTTTTAATTAAACATCACACCAGAACTCTGTAATCTTGTCTGCGTAGTGTCATCACCACTCAAAACATTTGGTGAACTCTGTGTTTGGTGATCCAGCCGATGACTCACACAAGAAAATAAATCTTCCTCTTTGGTCTTGCCTTTGATCTTGGATTGTTCAGGAAAATCCAGTTTATCTTGAAAGGACAGAGAAAGCTACTCTGGAGGAGATTCATGTGAATGTGTCACCAGTGTCCAAAGCTAAGACAGAGAAAAGCATGAACCACAGAGCATAATTGTTAGGTGCCTCAAAGGCCAGCTCTCATTGTATATTTCCTAATAGACTTGTGTAAGAAGTTGAAAAAAGTAGTGTCATGGAGTTTTCCGGGTGTATTCGTCTTGATTCCTTGCCAATTGGAAGGTTTTTTGTTTTTGTTTTGGTTTTTTTCCCCCTTTCACCTAACATTTCTCTAAACCTTTTTGGAAATTCGAATGGAACTCTACTTCCTGAGCAGCTAAAGACCTTGATGGGTTGCCACAAGGAGTCCCTCGGGACTGGCTTTTTTCTTAAAGGTTCCCAAGCTCCTCTTTCTTTAGATCTGAAAGATGTACACAAAGAACTCAATATTTAAAAATATAGGGATTTCCTCATGGGAGGGGAGAGAGGCAGCAGCACAGTGGCTCTGAGAAGCCTACTCAGTTACTCTGTAAGGGCTACCTTCTAGAGACCTGCACAGATGCTTTGCCTCCTTTTGGCCCATTTGCTGGTCTAACCTCTGCTGTGGCAAACAGCTCTCTGCACCTGCGGCCCAATAGCTCTCACTTTAGCGGCACTGAGAATCACTCACTTGCTGCGTGGTATCTCCCCCACCCTGCAGTGTGGACGCACTTGCCTCCTGGTTGCCTTCTGGATGTGTGAGGGACCTGCTGTGCTGTGGGGCAAACTTCAGCCAATGGGGGATGGGACTGAAGAGTGAAGACCCCCCCCCCATCTCTTAGGTGGGCAATTCTGAGGTCCTTCTACATGGCTCCTCAGAAGCGTCCATAGGATGAGGCCCCGGATGCCCACATGGTGACCAGCTGATCTCGTACCCCTGAGCTGTCGTTCCCTTCTTGCCTGGTCCCCCCTCCCCCATCCTTTCCCAACTATTCCCTGTGGGGAAACAACAGTCACCCTCCTACTTGCTAATTTCTGGTTATGTTCCTGGGTCTTCATCTAGTCATTTCTTTGATATCACTTGGGGGCCATCTAGTACATTCCTGGTCTGGGGAAGGGCTCTAAAATATAAAAATGAATCAGACACTGGCCTTGTTCTTGAGGAGCTTGTGGTTTAAGAGAGGAGACTGCAGCTAAAACCTGGCAGCGGGACACAGAGATTGCTATTCCAGAGAACCAAGGAGTGGGGGCCCAGGCGGTAGGACAATTGATCCAGTTTGGGGTCTCTGGGGAGTTTTCTTGAATGGAAAGTAATTTGCTGGAACAAAGTGGAGGAAGACCCTTGGGGCTGAGGGAATGGTTTGGACAGACAGGAACTCATGAATGCTTTTTTTTTTTTTTAAGATTTCATTTATTTATTAGAGAGTACGCACAAATACGGGAGGGGAACAAGGAGAGTCAGAGGCAGAGGGAGAATCAGACTCCCCGCTATGGAGGGAGCCCAATACACGGGGCTTGACCTGAGATCATGACCTGAGCCAAAGGCAGACGCTTCACCGGCTGAGCCACCCAGGTACCCCAAGTCATGAATGCTTTATGTCTGGAACCTGTGGAAAGTTTGGGGAGACTGGAGTGGAGGGTGCATGAGGAATGTACAGTGGGGAGTCTATCAGGATCTGGGTGCTTGCTGCACCTGGAGAGGTCTGAGAAAGGGCCTGGAGTGGCTTCTCATGTGCGACCAGCCTGGATTTGTCCTTCTGTGCTAGGTGGCCCTCCCACTCTGGCCGCAGCCCCCGACCCGGGTAGATGTCTACAGGGATGGACTTGGGGCAGGCCTGAGGCCTAGGTCTGCTGGGGCGCTCCCGGGAAGTGTTGCCTCCCCTAGCTCACGGTGGTGTGCGAGGGTCATTCGGCGCCCGCTTCTTGCTCTCATGGAGAGCCAGCTCGAAGCCAGGGCCTCTGGAACAGCCGGAGTGGTGAGAAGGTCTAGCCTTCCTCCCCCGCGAGAAAGCTTGCGTCTCCGCCCCGGCGCCGGCTGTGAGACTGGAGCTTGTGTGTCTGTCTCTGTGACCTCTGGCCTCTCAGGTACCCATGCAGCTTCTGGCCCAGGGCCAGGCCAGCGACTTTCGGAGCAGACGGACTGGCGAGCGGCCTGATCAAGGGGACCCTGCCCTGAAGGGGTCCGCAGCCCTGGGCAGAAGCCAGGTGGACAAGAGAAGGAGAGCAGAGGGGGCACCTGGGGGGCTCAGCGGATTGAGCATCGGCCTCTTGGTTTCGGCTCAGGTGGTGAGCTCAGGCTCCTGAGATAGGGCCCTGCGTTGGGCTCCACACCATGGGGGCGGGGGTGGTGGGGGCAGATTGAGATTCTCTCTCTCTCCCTTGCCCCTCCCCCGCCCCACCATGCACTTTCTCTCTCTCAGATAAATAAATAAAGTCTTAAAAAAAGAGAGCGAAGGAGGGCAGAGAGGAGCAGGGTGCTGGCGACAGGGTGGGCGGATGGGCTGTGGCTGAGTCACTGTGAGGCAGCAGTCCTGGGAGCTGTGAGATAGTGAGGGCCCCTCAGAGCAGCCTGGACCACCTTTCTGCTTCGGAACCCCGCCCCAACTCCAGAATCCTGTGGGTCTGGCTGGGCCTGTGCTCCCAGGAGCAAAGACAGTCACCCACACTCCTAGGCCCTTACACACTGGAACACAGAATGGTGTCAGGAGCTGCACAGCCCGGGTTTCAGTGCCGGCCCTGCCACCTATAGCTGTGCGAACTCGGGCTGTTAATTGCCCTCTCTGGGCCTCCTCTTCCTTTGTGAACTGGCTGATACGGGTGTGCACCTGGTGGGATTGCTGTGATGAGTGCATGAGCGCAAGGAAAGAACCTGCAGAGAGGAGCCAGGTGCACAGGGAGTGCTCTGTGACCAGGAAGCAGTCTGGGTCTGGGTGGGACAAGCAGTTGGGTCATTGAGGAGAGTGGAAGGGACCGTTGACGAATGGTGTGGGTGAGGTGCAGGGACAGCAGCCAGGGAGGGCGGAGCCCCCTGGGGTGAGCACCCGCAGGAGCCGGTCCCAGTCCTGCCCTGAGGGGGTCAGGAAGGAGCAGGTAGCAGACACCCAGAAGTCCCTAGAGAGGGTGGTGGAACAGGAACCGTGGGCTCTGGACAAGCGTGCCGCTGGGCTAGTCGGCCCTGCAGGGAATAAGTGGAGGGGGTAGAGACCCCCCAAGCCCTCACCTCCCTCAATCTCATCTCCTGCCCGTGCCACCCAAAGACCAATCTAACTGGAGGTGAAAGCCCAAGGCAGCACGTTAGTCTACCTGCCAGGGCCCAGAGCGGGGAGTGAAGGGCAGGCAGAGAATGCACAGCCGGTGGTGTCTACTTGGCACCAATGCCCACTAATGTGGCTGCTGCCACCATCATGATGATGACAATAAATGCCTGTCACCTCAGAACTTGCCTGATGTCCATTCCTTGCAAGCCAAATAGCCCAGGACAGAGAAGAGCCACCAGAGAGCAAAAGGGGGAGAACTGGTCTGGTGGCAGTCAGAACGCACTATGCTGTTGACAGTTGGTCCCCTCCTTAGCTGGCCAGAAGTCTGAGGGCAGGGACTGAGGCCACTGGGCTTTGTATCCTCCGTGCCCTGCATGGGCCCAGGCACGCGTACCTGGGGGCTGGGATGGGCCGTCACTGAAGGAGCCTGTGAGAGCATTAGGCCTTTTCATTTCAACCACAAGCGATGTCACCCACCCTTAAAACCCACACAGAGAGATGCAATCTCTTACAACCAATGTTTACCTGTATTTATTAAAGCTTATTTTACCTACTCAAAGAGTACCCTTTAATCCCCCACCTAGGCAAGTTAAAAAAGTTGGAAAAGTGAAACTCCTAGAGTCCACTGTGGCCAAGGGAGTTTCCTTGTGCTCTGTGGGGGCAGCCGGCCTCCCCCACCCCTTGTGAGCCCCAGCAGCCCCGAGCAGGAAGGAACAGAAAGGAGGCTTTGGGCTGGGCCTGCTGAGTCACGGCCAGAGGGCACGGGCTGCTGGGCCCAGGCGATTACCAAAGGAAAAGTGCTATGTGTGTGTGAATACGGATATTACACAGGTCGGGGAGAGGAGGTCGAAGGCGGTGCCTGGTGTGGGTCAGGGAGAAGGCCCCGGCCAGCCCAGGCTGCTCTCTAGTCAGCAGCAATGGTGTCAGGCCCTGGGCTTCCCTGCTCTCACTGATTTAGGTCCTTGTGGTCCAGACCAGGACGCTGAGCTGTAAGTTCAAAGCCAGGGGTTGTTAGGAATGCCTGAATGGGAGCCTGGGGTAGCTCTTCGAAACCTCCGTTCTTCAGCACTGAGTGAGTGTTGCCCAAAGTGTGGTCACTGCAGGCTGCCGTAGGAAGTTTTATCCCTTCTGTGTTTTACCTGTATCATTTACTGAATGTTTTCCTTTTGGAAATTGCCTTTTTTTTTTTTCCTAGTGCTTTGAACAGGTTTTGTTTGAAAAGGCCGCTGAGGTTTTGTGTCCATTGTATCTGCACGGTGGAGATTACGGTATCACTACCATAAATGGAGAGCTAGGCTCACCTACCTTAAAGAAGGTAACCATCCCTAGAAATGCAAAGGACTTCCTGGCCTCCGGCCTGGCGGACTGAATCTGATTTCGGATTCAGAATGGTTTCAAAATAACTCCATCCCTTTCAGTTGATTGGTTGTCCTGAGAAACTCCTCTTCCCTCTATCTGTTGGGTCCCTAAGGTCTGTAATCACTGATCTGATATTGGATTGGAGCCCAAGCGGTGTTGGCAGCTGGTAAATGGTTAACAACCAGCCCTCCAAAAATAAATGTAAACACACACACATTTAGTACACATCTTACTGACAGTAATGACCTGTAGCACACAAGTTACAAAGAAAAGTGAATAGTACTCCCTACTGTGAATTCTATATAGTCAGTTGATTCCCTGTATAGTCAATTTCTTCCTTCCTTCCTTCCTTCCTTCCTTCCTTCCTTCCTTCCTTCCTTCCTCCCTCCCTCCCTCCCT
>LNAC01000438.1:887006-924153 GCA_002007465.1 Ailurus styani | reverse complement strand
CCCTCCCTCCCTCCCTCCCTCCCTCCCTTCCTCCCTCCCTTCCTTCCTTCCTTCCTTCCTTCCCTCTTTCCTTCTCTTTCTTTCTCTCTCTCTCTTTCTTTCTCTCAAGATTTTATTTGTCAGAGAGACAGAGAGAGAGAGAGCACAAGCAGGGGGAGTGGGAGACAGAGGAAGAAGCAGGCTCCCTGCTGAGCAAGGAGTCCAATGTGGGACTCGATCCTGGGACCCTGGGATCATGACCTGAGCCCGAGGTAGGTGCTTAACCAACTGAGCCACCTGAGAGTCCCAATATATAGTACTCTTTACTGTTAATTCTCTATAGTCAATTCCCTTGGAATGTTTTCATTGCTCTTTGCTGAGCTCACCTATCTGTACCAACCTGAGGTTGAAATTGACAAACAAGTGACAAACATTACAACGTAAGTGTAGGTTGATACTAGTAAGGTCAGAGTGAAGAAACAAAGACACATGTCAGAATTTCACTAGTTTATCAATATCATCAATGATATGAGTGACTTCTTTGCTAAATTGTGTAATGGTTTTCAAAATACTGTAAAAACATTTCCTCACTTTTGTGTTCTGTTTGTTATGTAACGATTTGAATATGACACACTTTTTCGTTAAAGCTGTACTACTAGCGTTTTTTCCCCTCACTTTTTTTTTTTTTACAATCAGTCAAGCCACAATGTGGAGCATTTGCTGATTTCTGTGATATAAATATTCCTACCATTACCCATTTCAAGTGAGCTAATGTGCTATCACTGAGCGTGATGCAGAGTCGAGGGAAGCCCGGTGGCTCCTTCTTTCTAGTATCTCCACCATGCAGATACAATGGACACAAAACCTCAGCGGCCTAGATAATAGTTAAATGTAGCAAAATAAGTGGGAAAGTGGGAGTACTGAATGCCTTTGTTTTTAACATAATTTATTTCATTGTAAATTTTTATAAATTTGATTTTTAATAATAGCTGTGTTTATCAACTGAATCCCCGGATTCCTCAAAAATTCGCTCAAAACTTGTGTCAGCTCCAGTACACCAGTGATTGTAACTTTAGTGATTGCATATGCACCCTTCAGGGGACCAGTGTCCAGAATAATCTCTGCTTTCTTAGATGGACACACCATCTAAGAATAGCAGAGGTTGTCTCTCTCCTTCTTTTCCTAACTTTGTAGTCTACTTTCCTTCTTACTGACTCTGCTCCCCAGATATTCCTCAAACATACCAGGCACATCCACCCCAGGACCTTGGCATTTGCTATTTTCCTTGCCTAGAATGTTCTTCTAGATGTCTGCATGATTCACTCCTTCACCTCCTTCAAATCTTTGCTCAAATGTCTCATCCTCTCACTGAAGCCCTTCCTGACCACCCTCTTTGTAACTGCAACCCCTCCCCTCTGCTATTCCCCCACTAACCATGCTTTACTTTTACGACTGCCCTGCTTTATTTTCCTGAATAGCATCAGTTACTTTCTATGTATTACGCTGCATAAAATCCTCCTGTATATTTTGTTTTATTGCCTGTTTTTTTCTCTGAATATGCAAGCAACACGAAGGCTAGGGTTTTTTTTTTTTTTTTAAGATTTATTTATTTATTTGACAGAGAGAGAGCACAAGTAGGCAGAGCGACAGGCAGAGGGCGAGGGAGAAGCAGGCTCTCCGCTGAGCAGGGAGCCTAATGTGGGACTCGATCCCAGGACCCTGGGATCATGACCTGAGCTGAAGGCAGCGCCTTAACTGACTGAGCCACCCAGGTGCCCCGAAGGCTAGGTTTTTTGTATCTTTTGCTGAATCCTCTGTGTCTGAAACTGTGCCTGACACAGGGTAGGTAGTCAATATATATTTGTTGAATAAATGAATGATTCAATAGTGGGTGCCTAGTAAATACATACAGAATAAACAGATGAATAATGAATATTGCTTCAAGTCTTGAAGGCACAAAGTTACCAGGGGAAGATGTAAAAAAAATACATACATACATATATATATATATATATATATACACACACACACACACATATATGTATATATGTACCTTTACTGAGATATAACTCATATGCCCTATAATTTCCCATTTGAAATATACAATTCAATGGTTTTTAGTATATTCAGAGTTGTACAACCATTACTAATTTCAATTTTAGAACATCCTTATCACTCTAAAAAGAACCCCATGCCCATTAGCAGTTACTCTTCACTGGCTCCTAATATCCCCAGTGCTAGGCAACCATTCGTTTACTTTCTCTGTAGATTTGCCTATCCTGTACAGTTCATGTAAATGGAATCCTATAATACGTGACCTTTTAAATCTGGCTCTTTCACTTAGCATAATATTTTCAAGGTCCATCTGTGTTATAGCATGTATTTATGCTTTATTTCTTTATACCAGTGAATAATAATCCATTCTATGAATATACCATATTTTATTATTCATGCATCAGTTGGTGTACATTTGAGTTTTTCTACTTTTTGGTTATAATGAATGCTGCTATGAATTCATGTACAAGTTTTCGTGTGGGCATATGTTTTCATTTCTCTTGGATATATACCTAGGAGTAGAACTCTTGGGTTGTGTGATATTCTATGCTTAACATTTTGGAGAACTGCCCACCAGCAATGTATGAGATTTTGAATTTCTCCACAATCTCACCAATGATAATTAGTATCTTTTTTATTATGCCCTTCTTAAGAGGTGTGAAATGAATCCTCTTTGTGACTTTGATTTGCCTTTCTTTGATGGCTAATGATGTTGAGCATCTTTTCATGTGCTGGTTGGCCATTTGTATATCTTCTCTGGAGAAATGGCTATTTAGATTCTTTGCCAATTTTTAAATTTGGGTTGTCTTTTTGTTGAGTTATAAGAATTGTTTATATATTTGGAATACTAGATCATTATTAGATGTAAAACTTATTACAAAAAATTGTGAGCTGTGTTTCACTCTCTTGATGTTATCCTGTGAAGCACAAACATTTTAAACTTTGATGTCCAGGGGTGCCTGGGTGGCTCAGGGGGTTAAGCCTCTGCCTTCAGCTCAGGTCATGATCCCAGGTTCCTGGGATCGAGCCCCACATCGGGCTCTCTGCTCAGCGGAGAGCCTGCTTCCCCCTCTTTCTCTACCTTCCTCTCTGCCTACTTGTCATCTCTCTGTCAAGTAAATAAATAAAATCTTAAAAAAAAACTTTGATGTCCATTTTGATGATGTCAGAGTTTTATATAAAGTTTTAACTCTTATATTTAGGTCTCTGATCCATTTTGAGTTAATTTTAACATGGGGTTTGAGGTAGGGATCCAATGTCATTCTTTGGCATGTAGATATATATCCATCATCCCAGGACATTTTCTTGAAAAACCTATTCTACCCTATTGAATTGTCTTGGCATCATTGTCTAAATATGGGAATATTTTAAATCAGATTTGTGTGATCAAATTTGCTTCTTTGTGATTTATTTTGGTGGAAGCATTGAAAATTCTAGTCAAAGTGTATTTGGCATAAAATCCATACAAACTAGCTTAAGAATAAAGGGAATGCTCGCTCCTACTGCCTAGATTATGATTTTTAAAAATATTGTAGTTTAGAAAAATTATTATTGAGGTATAATTGACATATAACATTATATTAGTTTTAGGTGCAAAGTATAGTATTTCGATATTTGTATTTATTGCAAAATGATTACCACTATGTCTAGTTAACATCTATCACCATATGTAGTTACATATAATTATTTTTTCTTGTGATGAGAACTTTTAGGATTTACTCTCTTAGTAGCTACTCTCTTAGTAGCTTTCAAATATGCAAATACAGTAGTGTTAACTATAAACACCATGCTGTACATTACTTTACCATGACTTATTTATTTTTTAACTGGAAATGCATACCTTTGACCCTTTCCACCCACTTTACCTCCACGTCTGGCAACCACTGATCTTTTTTCTGGATTAATGAGCTTTTTTTTTTTTCTCCTTAAGATTCTACAGATAAGTGAGATCATATAGTATTTGTCTTTCTCTGTATGACTTATTTTATTTAGCATAATGTCTCCAAATTCCATCCATGGTGTTGCAAATGGCAAGATTTTATTCCTTTTTATGGCTGCATAAATATTCCATTGTATATATATACCCCATTTCCTTTATCCATTCATCCATCGATGGACATTTAGGTTGTTTCCATGTCTTAGCTATTGTAAATACAGGCATACCTCATTTTATTGGCTTCATTTTATTGTGTTTTGAAGATATTGCATTTTTTACGAATTGAAGTTTCGTGGTAACCCTGTGTTGAGCAATACTTTTGATGCCATTTTTCCAACAGCATTTGCTCATTCATGTCCCTGTGTTATGTTTGGCAATTCTTGAAATATTTAAAGATTTTTCATTATTATTATATTTGTTATGGTGATCTGTGATCAGTGATTACAACCTGGTGAAAGATCAGGTAATGGTTAGCATTTTTAGCAATAAACTATTTTCTAATTAAGTTACATACATTGCCTTTTTAAAAAACCTAATGCTATTGCATATTTAATGGACTACGTACAGTATAGTGTAAACATTTGTATGTACTGGGATATGAAAAAATTCATTCTTCTTGCTTTAATGTGATACTCACTTCGTTGTGGTGGTCTGGAATGGAACCTACAATATCTCCGAGGTATGCTTGTAATGCTGCAGTGAACGTAAGGCTGTGATCTTGAATTATTATTTCTCGTTAAAAGCACTGAAGGTTCCTCAGAGACATAGTTGATTCTAGGTTGAGGGCAGAAGGAATGAGATGAGTCTGGAACGTTAAAGATGGCTATTTAGATCATATCAAAGGGATCCAGGAATTAAGCTGAATAAGCATTCACCAGGCTAAGATGGAATGGTATGAACGTTACTAAGGATAATAACTGCAATGGATTGAAATACATAAAAAATGTTTAAATCCATGATACATAATGATATATTTTTTTAAGATTTTATTTATTTATTTGACACACACAGAGAGAGATTAGAAGTAGGTAGAGAGGCAGACAGAGAGACAGGGAGAGGAGGAAGCAGGCTCCCCGCTGAGCAGAGAGCCCGATGCGGGCCTTGATCCCAGGACGCTGAGATCATGACCTGAGCCGAAAGCAGAGGCTTTAACCCACTGAGCCACCCAGGCACCCCATAATGATATTTTTAAAAATGTTGCTTTATTGGTTACGTTGGAGGATGCCAAGAAATCATCTCACCGTTTTGTAAACTCATAAAGGAAAATGAGCATTTATCTTACCTTTCCCTTGTAAAATGTACCTTCGAATAGTTGAAAAGGAGAAGTTTCTTACTATAGAAGTTTTCCAGCTAATCAAGATGGAGTGGCGGATTTGGAATATCATTCTGTAATCCCTAATAAGTGGACATGGGCTATCAGTGGCTGATAACATAACCAATAGAGACTGATTGATTGATTGATTGATTGATTTTGTCCTTCCTGCTCTGGAAGAACACAACACTCCCACCACTTAGGAAGCAGCCACATTTAGAAAAGAAAAAATCAAATCTGACTTTGATCAAGACTCTTGTCTTAACCACTGATTTAAAAGAAATACAGAGTGCAGAAGATTATATTAAGTGACCATCCGGAGATGCAATGAAACTACAGGTAACTGCTATAGGAAATCTGGGTTCTGAATAAAGAATTTCAGAGAAAGAAAAGAGATGGAGAGAGAATCTATAGATTAAAAGAGATGTAACCATTTCATCAGTAATGATGTAGGATCTCACATGGATACCCATTCAAACAGAACACATCAAGCAGGGAAATAGGAAATCTGACTGGGTATTTGATTATATTAAGGATTTATTAATTTTAGTAGGTTTGATAACAGAGTCATATAAAAATTATCATCTTTAGATACTCTACTGAAGTATACAGAGAGATGAAATGATATAAATACTGGGATTTGATTTTATTTTATTTATTTATTTATTTATTTATTTATTTTTTTTTAAAGATTTTATTTATTCATTTGACACAGAGAGAGAGATTACAAGTAGGCAGAGAGGCAGGCAGAGAGAGAGGAGAGAGGAGGAAGCAGGCTCCCTGCTGAGCAGAGAGCCCGATGCGGGCCTCGATCCCAGGACCCTGGGATCATGACCTGAGCCGAAGGCAGCGGCTTTAACCCACTGAGCCACCCAGGCGCCCGGGATTTGATTTTAAAAATTCCCACGTGGAGGGTGCCTGGGTAGCTCAGTCCGTTGAACATCTGACTCTTGATTTCAGCTAGGGTCATGGTCTCAGGGTCGTGAGATTGACCCCTGCATGGGGTTTGGCGCTCAGCAGGGAGTGAGTCTGCTGGAAGATTCTCTCTCTCCCTTGGCCCTTCCCTCTACTCTCCCGCTAAAATAAAAAATCTTTTAAAAAATCCACATGCGGAGGTAGGAGAGGGTATAGATGAAGCAAGATTGGCCAAGGGTGGATAATGGTTAAGAGTTGGTGACAGTACATCAAATTCATTACATTGTTCTCTCTTCCTTCTTTTGAAAATTTACATAATAAAAGATTTTAAAAAACATTATAAATCTTGACAACAATAATCATAGAATGAAAATCAGAGAAAGTGTGTGTTACTTGCTGTAATGGTGGTGGGTGGGAGTCAATAAATACAGTCTAAAACTGAGAAAGGGAAAAGAGTAACTCAGGCAGAGCCTTGGGAAGGCACAAGGGGCCATCTCAGAACAGGATAGCTCAGAACAGGAAGAGGAGTGTCCCTGGGCCTTGTAGGGTGAGGATTGAGGACTGGGACTTGGAAGAGTGGGCAGTGTGGCCACTCACTCTACCTCTCAGGGCCCCTTGCTCCCCTGTTTCTGCTTTTCTTGCTGAGCTCATCTTGGCATAGCCCCAACTTCCCAGGACTGTGTGGGTGCTGTGCCCACCACAGACAGTCTTCTATTCTCTTGACAGAATTGGGTTGGTTGCTGCTCAGCCAACAAATGGGCTGGACTTGGGTTAGGTCATATCAATTGAGGCCAGCTTTGTGAATTTGTGGGTGTGTGAATTATTGGCAGTTCCCATAGAGTTTTCCAGAAACGAGGCAAATTCTCTAGAGGGAGTAGGTTTAATTGTGGGCAGGGTGAACCATGATGCTTAGCTGGTACAGGGATGGATTAGATAAAGGAGAGACTAGAATTAGGAGATCAGACAGGACACTGTTGAACTCAACAAATATTCACTAGATAACTTCTGTGTGCATGATCTTGGATTAGATGCTGGGGATGTAGGGATAAAGGAAATATGAGAGATGGAAAACCCTATAAAGGAGATGGTGAGGTGGACAAGGCTGGACTTAGTCACTGACTGCACTGGGGTCCGTCAGGGAAACACTGCTCCTTTCTCTTTGCACATCCTCCCAGCTGGCTCACCCCTGCAAAATCCTACCCAGATCTCAAGGCCCATTGCACACACCACCTCTTCCAAGAAGCATTTCTGATTTCCCTTTGAACTCCATAGCAATATGAATGTCCTCTGACTGTCATCTTCTTTATAATGACACCATTTATGTAATTGCACATTTTGTGATTGCAATTTGCCTTTTTGTCTTCTGCTTTCAGACTTGAGCTAAACTGTTAGAGTCCCTGTCCTTGCCATATGTGCAGGCAGGCAGGTCCATGGGAAGGGCCACAGTCCTGGCCTTGAATCCCATTTTCACCACTTGCAAGCCATGTGATTTTAAGCAAGTTACTTAGCCTCTCTGACCTTGACTTTCTTCATGTGTTAATGAAAGTGGTAATATTCATCTCAGTATGTTTATGAGACTTAAATTATATCAAGGATGTAAAGAGCGCAGAAGGAAGCAGAGAACAATTAATGGATGTGTATTGAATGAGGAGGACCACATTAAACCTTGAAGGGTGAGTAGCATTAGCATAACTGGACAGAGAAGAGAGTACATCCGCAGAGGTATGCCCTCCGGTCCCTCAGAGGACAGGGGAGAAGGGTGGGCTGGCTAGAGAGAAGGGCAGCAATTGTGTCACACTGGATGGGACATCTCTTCTTGTCAGCAGAAGCCTCTGTAACTCTAGGACTCAGGTAGCCCCATGAGCTTGTCTGGTGTAATGGAAACTCTGGCTTTGAGCTGCAGTGTGCCCCTTACTTGATATCACTGTCCCAGGGTCTGGAGGCAGTAACTGGAGCAGTACTTAGTGCTTGTGTCTCAGGGAACTGGAGATGGACAGTCTTCTCAGTGATGTTCAATAGCCGACCCCTCTGTTCTGCTTGAATCTGATATTTTTCCTGGGATGGGCGGTGTGGAACACCAAGTCCTCAAGGGTTTCCCCCAGCTTGGCAGCCATCTTAGAAGTCCCGTTTCTGGGCTCTGGTTCTTTATGTGGCAGTTGTGTGAGGCAGGCCTGAGTCACACTCTCTTCTCTCCAGATGATCTCCCCTGGTCTTCTTATCCCCTAACTTAAACACATTCATATGGTGGTGGCCCCCAAAATGATACCTCCAGCCTGGCCTCCCCTCAGAACTCCAGACTTAAGCAAATGTCTGGATGCTGCCTTCACCCACATGAGTCCCTGGATTCTCCCTTCAACCAGCTTTTTCCCTGGTCTCGTTCATTTCAGCAGCCAGAACTCACCTCGTTTCTAAGGGGAGAAACCTAGGAGTGATCATCTTTGGTTCTTCCCTTTTTCTTATTCCTATAACTACTATCCCACCCCATTTCCCCATCTCCCCATCTAATGCTTTAGCAACCTCTGCCAACTCTACCTTTAAAACTCAGCCCAAATCTGGGGTACCTGGGTGGCTTAGTCAGTGGAATGTCGGACTCTTGGTTTTGACTCTGGTCATGATCTCAGGACTGTGAGATTGAGCCCCACATTGGGCTCCGTGCTCAGAGGGGAGTCTTAGAATTGTTTCTCTCCCTCTGCTCCTCCCCTGCAGTACACAGACTCTCTCTCTCAAATAAATGAATACATTAAAAAAAAAAAACTCAGCCCAAATCTGCCCACTTCTATTTAGCTCTCTTCTGCCCATCCTTGTCCAAGCCATAATTGTGTCTCACCTGGACTAATGCAATAGCATCCTAAATGTGTGCATTCTTGCTCATTGCAACCATTTTTCTTTGCTGAGCAGCTACAGCCAGTTTTAAAAATCTAATTCAGATCACTTACGCTCCTTCTTAAAATTTTCCAATGGCTTCCCATTGCACCTGGAAAGAAATCTAAACCCCTAGCTTTGGCCTCATAGTGCAAGGATCTCACTCCTTATTGACCTGCCCTCAAACCATCTCCCCTGTGACTACCATATTCCGGCCGCGCTGGCTGGTTCTGCCACAGGCCTTCTGTACTTGCTCTTCTCTTCTTTCCTCGGTGCTTCCCTCCAGGTGCTTTTGCCTTGGCCTTCTGTGGCCGCTCAGTGTGATACAGGCACCTGGCCATCTCTAGCACATCCCTCCATTTCTGTTGTCTGCAGAGCACTGCTTACTCTCTATTTTTTTGTTTTCCCCCCCCCCCCCACTTGAATGTTCATTCCTTGAGAACAGGTATGGGCCTGTTTTTGTATACTGCTTTATCCCCAAGACCTAGTATAGGGCCTAGCACACACTTGGTGCTGTAGGGTCTGGAATTTGGTTTTACCCAATTTACAAGCTAGTAAGTTAGCCTTTTACTATTCCCTGGATGCTGGAAGAGACATGAGACTCCAGGGTCAGAAACACAAGACTTTATTACTCCCAGGACAGCAAGCAGCAAAGCAGCAGCAAGCTTGCCTCAGGTTCCCTAGCCTCCAGTTCTCACGGGAGACATGATGTGGGTCAGATGGAGACTGTCCGTGGAGTGAGTTTGTGTCGCAGGTATGAAACACTGAACTTGGGGGAATTCATGACTTTTATAGTAAGCAGTAAGCAAGACTACTTTGTCCCTGGGGAAGGCATTACTTCATCCCTCAAGGTTGCTTGCTGACAACACAGCCCTGAGAAATGGCCCAGGTAAAGAGCAGTCAGGCCTTGTATCCCCGGTATACTGAACAAGGTAGGCAGGAGCATGAGAATCCCATAGAGGACTGTCTCCCCAAGAGATCTGTCACAAATATTTCTTGACTGGACAGATGAATGAAAGAAATCCGGTCTCATGCCTTGGTACTAGGTACTAATGCCAGTAGGTGGACTCACCTGAGGTCAACACCTGCCTGGATCCCTGCCTATCACTTACTCTTCGATTCCCTTCTACCATTGCTCTTCTCAGCCCCCAGGACACTTCGCTCCTACCTATACTACCTGAGGCTGCGGTGAAATTGGGAGTTACTCCTGTGAACACCTGAGCCAGATGCCATCTGTGCTTGCTGGATGGGGCTTTCCCCTGGTGTTTGTGGCTGGGTCTGTCTCTTCAGAACCTGCCTGGTCTACTACCACATTGCACTGCTGTTAAATGACCTAAGATTGGCCCTGTCCAACCACATGACCTGAGGAATGTTAGCAACTGTGCTAATAATGGTGTTTTCTGGTACATATTGGATGTGTAAGACTAGAGATGTCTGTTTCAGTCCTCCTGCTCCTCAGCCTAGAAAGTACTCCAAGGAAAGGCATTCAGTTGACCTTTCTCATAATCCAGAGTCCAGACTTAGGGATTTGGAAAGTTCAAACTGACACTATCAAGGGTTGATAGAATTTAGTGATGCTGACTGATGAACAGAGCTCTCAGAGAATGAAGAAATATTTGAAAACCAATTAATTTAATTGGCAGAAAGGTTTAACTGTCAAGTAGTTGGAAAATTTATAATAATCTACCCAGAGCATTCTCACCCTGTACATGGGACCTTAAATTGTATTCAGAAAGCTGTCTGGCAGGCACAGAATGAGACCCACACTACCGCACTGCGAGGTGATAGGGAGGTTTAATGACATCCTGCTTTGAAAGCCTGATGCGTGTCTTTATGTCAGAAACATACCTATCAGCTTGAGCCTTATTGTTTACCCTCAAGAGTTCTTGGTTCTGAGCCAATCTTTGTCCCTTGGGCTTTTCTTTTTCAATGTTTCTAGGTTGACAATTCTCCCTCGTTGATCAATCCATTCTTTTTTTCCCCCTCTGGATTTTACTTCCAATTATTTTCTATTCATTTACTGCACAACTGATTTGCAAGTACATCTTATTGTAAAAGATTCAAGCAACATATATGTATACAGAGAAAAAACACACAGAAGTTCTCATTCCTCCCTGGCCCATCCCTCCGCCATCCTCCTCTCCGGTCACACATTCAGTGAGACACCAGGGAAGTAAATGTACTGGTACCCAGAAAGAATTGGACAGGAAGACCTCCATATGGATCAGTGATTATTTTTGGGAGAGGAGTTTGTTATTGATTTTTATTTTTTCTTTATATTTTTCAGTATTAAAATTTTTTTAGACAATAACTCATATAATAACAAAATTTTTTAAAGATTATTTATTTGACAGAGAGAGAGAGTGTGCACAAGCAGGGGGAGCAGGCAGAGGGAGAGGGAGAAGCAGGCGCCCCGCAAAGCAGGGAGTTCAATGTGGGACTCGACCCCAGAACCCTGGGACCATAAGCTGAGCCAAAGGCAGAAGCTTAACCAACTAAGCTACCCAGGCACCCAATAAAAAAATGTTTCTTTAAAAAAAAAAGGAGAAAAGCATGGTGGCCTTCGGAATCCAGCAGATAGGAGTATGAATGCTGGCCATAGTCCCTTCTGTCTCTTTGGCTGTGTACGTGCTAATCTGCCTCCTTGAGTCTCAGTTACCTGATCTGTAAAAAGTGAGTGTTAACACCCCCTCCCTCACTTATAGGTTGTTATGAATAAAGTATGTGAAAGCACCTGACACATGCTTGTTAAGTAAATTTCCTTCCAATGAGAAGAAAAGGCATGTGACCATGGGACCCCTCTGCAGATCATTTCTAATTATGTGTGTGAAACATTCCAAAGCCACAAAATCATGAAGATAGTGTATATGCTCATGTGTAGGTGTGTGCAAGAAGAAAAGGAAGGAAGTATATGATTAAAACTGTTAGAAAGATGCACAGTTATGTGAATGTACTTGATACCACTGAACTGTACCCTTAAAAATGGTTAACATGCTAATTTTATGTTAAGTATATTTTACCACAAAAAAAAAAATTAGAAAAAACCAGACCCGCTGCTAACACGGGAATGAGAATACCTTTCCTTTCCCACACTCTTTGAGGCCTGGACTTTCTCAGGTAGATATGCAAAGCCACATTTTGTGTTTTCTTAGTTTCCGTCATGGTAAAGGCATTTCTCTGGAGGGGATATTTCCACCTGTGTTAATTTCCTGTTCTAGTAAATACAGGTCAACATGCAGCATGGAAAGTGGTTTATGTTTGTATGTTTGAAAAATACTGACTAAACGAAGAGACACCTCTGACCGCTGGCACCAGCTGGCTGGAACAGACGGGACGAGGGAATGAAGGATGCGGGCTGGGAGTGTGGAGAGCACATGGAAGAGACCCCCTTTGCACTTCCTTCCCTGTAGACTGGCTTTCAACTGCTTCTTCCTGTACCTTCTCATCAGAGCCTTTTTTTAAAAAAAAGATTATTTATTTATTTGAGAGAGAGAGAGAGAGAGAGAGAGAGAGAGAGAGAAAGAGTGCACGAGCAGGGAGAGAGGGAGAAGCAGGCTCCCTGCTCAGCGGGGAGCTCAATCCCAGGATGAGGGGCTCCATCCCAGGACTCTGAGATCATGACCTGAGCCGAAGGCAGATGCTGAACTGACTGAGCCACGCTGGCACCCCATTTTCATCAGAGTCTTAACAAAAGTCATATTAACACATTGGCTCCACACTTGGAGATGACTCTGGGGGCAGGAATATCAGTGGTGCAGCACTTGGCTCCTCGGACAGCCCCTGCTGCCCCAGTGACCTAATGGGCAGTCAGAGGAGCCCCCATTGGTCAGGGTCCTACTGTGCACACATGTCCTTGCCCCTGTGCCTTGCATGGGTGTTTCTCACAGTGACCCTCTAAAGTGGGTGTTAGCTCCATTTTGTAAATGTGGAAACTGAGGCCCAGGGAGGCTGGTGATTTGTCAAAAGCCTTCCGCCGCAAACTAGTGGCAGAATCAGGATCTCAGTGTTGATCTGCTTAGTCTCTGAAGTCCAGACTCTTTTCCTTATCCTTGGTACGTCACTTCGCTTATTTTACCTGCAGTGCACAACAAGGGGAAAATAAAAATAAGGTGGGTGTTTGGACCAGATCAGTGGTTCTCAACTCTAACTGCGTGGTGGACTTCCCCGGGAAGCTTTAAAAAGGCCACAGAAGCTCCAGGCTCCTGCCAGGGATTCTAACTCTGGTCCTCATATACTTTTGTCTGCTGAGGGTCAAGTGGGTTGAGAACCCCTGGTCTTCACCAGTGCGTTGCAAACTCGAACTACATCCAAATCACCTGGAATTGTGTTAAAATGCAGATTCCAGTTCAGTAGTTCGGGGGTGTGGCTGGAGATGCTTTCATTTCTAACAAGCTCCCACGTGATGCTGACGCTGCTGGTCTGGGGACCACACTTTAAGTAGTGACGGTCTGAACGATCTTAGGTTACTGTCCCCGTCTAACATGCTGCAACAGTAGAGAAAGCAGTTTGAAAGCACAGGTGTTCTGTATCCACCAAACATCTGCATCCCTACCTCCTGTTCATCTGCCTCTGTTACAAACAAGCAGTATTCCTTTCAGTGGTCAAAATGCGTGAAAGCCAAACATCAATAACGATGCATCGTGTAACACGGTGAAGGGTCGTGGACTCTGGCACCTGTTCATATCCCAGTTCAGTTGCTTACTGGCTGCGAGCTTAGGCAAGTTGCTTCATCTCCCTGAACTTTAATTTCCTCCACTTCAAATTGAGGCTATTAAACCCTTATCCCCATTGGGATATGGGGAGGATTTAATGGGTTAATATAGACAAAGCACTTGGCACAAACAGGTGTCCAATAAATGGCACCTGCTGTTATCTTGCTGAACTTTGCAAGCTGATCCAATCTTATAATACAGTTCCCTGTAGGGTCAGAGGAACCCTCATCAGGGCCCTCTGCAAGGATCATCAAACACAGAGCAGAGTCCACCTGTGATATGAATGTCAGGTGACACTCTGACATAAGAAGTTTTAGGGCATGGACCCTTCAGGCCAGCATTTCTGCCATTGCCTAGAGAATGACTGGGACAGAGAGACTATTTCCTCCCTTCGCTGGATTGTTCGATTTTCTCCCCATCTCTGTTCCCTGCCTACCTGAGGCAAATTCTCGAGGGATTTTTGATATAAAAACAGACAATGTTAACTCTTGAGGTGTTTTCTTTGTGCTGTCAGCAGACTAATGTTGGCAGGGATTTATTCCGTGAGATATTCGTGGTGTGCCAGGAACCCAGGGATATGGGGATGGACAAAAGATTCAGTCTGTATCACCCTGGAGTTTGTGGAGGGAAGGCAGACACTAGCAAATAAAATATACAATTGTAACTGTGGGAAGAGCTATGAAGGAGAAGAACAGGACACCCTGAAAGAAACTATTAAAGGGCTTGTGACACCACCAACTTTCATTTAAAAAGAGCTTCTGAGTGCCCACGTGTAGAATGGATTGGAGCAGGGCTAGAGGGGGGACAAGCAGTGGGGCGCTCTTACAGCTGTCCAGGCCTGGGTGGCATCAAGACTTGGAGCAAATACCCTTCATTTGCATTAATTATTATTACTGCTTTTAAAGATTTTATTTATTTATTTGACACAGAAAGAGATCAGATCATAAATAGGCAGAGCAGCAGGCAGAGAGAGAGAGGAGGAAGCAGGCTCCCCGCTGAGCAGAGAGCCCGATGCGAGCCTTGATCCAGGACCCTGAGATCATGACCTGAGCCGAAGGCAGAGGCTTTAAACCCACGGAGCCACCCAGGCGCCCTGCATTAATTATTATAAAATATTGGCTTGTAGTTTTAATAGTTTTGTAATTTTTCCCCTTTTGCTCAATATAAGAGATACCATGTTGTCATCATGAAGAATTCTAACCTGCGTGGCTTTCCCGCTATAGATCTTCCCCTCCCCTTCCCTCCCCTCCTTACCCTCCTTCGCCCCTTCCCTCCCCTTCCCTTCCCTCTCTCTCTCTTTATCAATCTTTCTCTCTCTCCTCTCCTTTCCTTTCCTCTCTTTTCCTTCTTCCTCCCTCCCTCCCTTCCTACTTCCTTCTTTCCTTCTCCTATAAAATAGTGGTGGAGAGAGCAGGTGTTGGTATCAACAGGGTCTAACATTTTTCCTTGCTTTGTCATTTGGAGATTCCAATACAAATTAAAAAGAATTCACAAATACAAAATTTTAAGCTTCAACTTAGTAGCTGAAGCAGGTTTAACAACACAGAGAGTTAGATTTCCTATTCTTTAAGAACTCTTTCGGGTCAGCACAGGCCAGTGAAATTATAATCATACTTCAAGCACAGGCTGCATGAGTCAGGAAAGGTCAAGGCCACCGGCATCTCAAGACTGAACTATAAAGCAAAAATGGTCTCTATGCTCAGGCACTGTGCTTGGCTCTAGACCGTGGGAATCTGAGAGGCAGTTGGAGCGTGAGTCACCAGCGAACGCCGACTGACACATGCTGGGTCACAATGATCCCAGAATCACCTCATATAAAACCAGGCTGGTGTGATTTACACCCCTCAACTTTAAATAGCTCAATTGTCTCACAGTAATTAGTACTATAGTAGAAGCATTTAGAAAACAAACCTTCAAATGTTGCAGGTTAGGAAATGTGACACCGGAGAGGTCAACTGATCAACCCTAAGGTCACACTGCTGATACTTGGCAAGACCCCAAAACCTGAAGTTAGGTGCAGGCAGAATTTCCTTGGACGGTATTGTAGGGAAGTTGCATGATTCTGCTGCTAAGACAGAGACACTCAGCTATTTGTTGAATCTGCTGGTACTTCCAGGTCCTACTCGATGGTTGAACCCTCAGTGACCTCTTCTGTGAAATTTGTCATCATGTGCACTGGATAGTTCACTGTGGGCACATCACCCTCTTAACCCCCTAAATGTTAACGAATCAGGGAAACCAAGACCTACTCCTGCTCACAGAAAGGCTGAGAATGCCTGATCTCAAGGTTAGTTGGTTTAAAAATTTTTTTGAAAGTATAGAATATAGAATAACACAAATACGAACATAACATACACTTACCACCCAGAATTAACAACTATGGACATTTTCTCCCAAAGAATTTTGAGCATCTTTTTTCTTTAGAATGGCTCAGGCATTGGAAGACACGGGTTGAATTGACCATCTTGGTTGATCCGCCGATTTCTATCCAATTAGAATACAGAACTAGGACAGGAAAGGGAAAGAAATTGTTTTTTTTTAAATATTTTTTTATAAAGATTTTTATTTATTTATTTGACACAGAGAGAGAGAGATAGAGAGATCACAAGTAGGCAGACAGGCAGGCAGAGAGAGAGAGAGAGGAGGAAGCAGGCTCTCCGCAGAGCAGAGAGCCCGATGCGGGCCTCGATCCCAGGACCCTGAGATCATGACCTGAGCCGAAAGCAGAGGCTTTAACCCACTGAGCCACCCAGGGGCCCAGAAATTGTTTTTTTTTAAAACAATATAGTACATAAGTGGACCATGTGGTGAGTTTTGACAAATGCCTATCACTGTATTTTAAATTGCACTTGCAACTGGAACTACATAAAAAGATGTTTTAATTTACATAATCTTCTTTGCTGTTTTCACTTCCTCTTAAAACAGGGAATAGCCTGGGGACTTTGGGAGCAGAAAACGCTTAGTTTTTAAAAAGCCAGAGAGTAAAAGTTAAGCTTACAGAGATCCAGTGATAGAGACTAAAGGGAGCTAAATAACTCTGGAAAGTAAAAGTTCAGAGTTCTGTTGCCGAAAAGTTGACTTCCGTTTGTTGAGTTCTAGAAACACGTTTGAGCTGGGAGTGTGAATTCCAGAATCAGTGCTGCCACTAAAGCACTATATGGCTGCTGGCCCATCACTTTACCTCCTGGGGCCGAAAAGCTAAGACTTTATGCTTTAGGAATAACCTGATTCCATGATCTCCATCATCATGGGCTTTTTTGATTATAGCTTTTCTTTACCTTGTTGTACACCTTGTTGACCAGTTGGTCCCAATTTTCCCCATCTCATAGAACAAGAAGGCTTGGCTAGGGATGTGAAGTAGTGATGACAAGCTAGGCTGGTTTATGCACAAAACACGTTGCCTGGGTGCTGTGCACGCACTGGACAGCCACATCTGGACCGGTCCGGGCTCTGAGGATCTAAGTCCACCTGCTCCTGGATCCTAGTTCCACCTCCACAGAAACCCCTTTGTCCTGGCTTGAGTGGGACTTTCTTGGTAACAATAGCTATAGTTCTCATTCATCTACCAAATTCATCATAAGCACCTTCTTTTGCTCAGAGCAATATTTCTCACCTTTATTTGAAGAATAGCTTGGAGAGAAGTTATTTTAGCAATTCCTTAACTGTGTCTGGTATTTTCACTGTAAACATCTTTGCCACAGACAGCTTTGCCACAAGCATTTTTACTATGTAACTAATTGTCCATGAGGCAATTTTGCTGTAACAGATCAAATAACTGGTTTCATTTCTCCATTGATGAATCAACTGCCTTCGGCAGAGTTACTGTATTGAAACTAGTTGTCTGTTTCATTTCTCCATTGACAAAGTTCCCATTTTTGCATGATATAAATCTTAGCTAGCCCTCATAATGGTCTGTACAGGGACAAGCAGATGTGGTTGTCTTGAAATAGTAGGTCGTAACAAGTACATGGATCGACTTAACAGAAAGTACAGCAATAAAACTTACGGGAAGTGGGAAATGAGTGTAAAGCCAGATTACATTCTATACCAGAAAATGACAGCCCATCAGTTACAATGATAACAAAGCTCAGTTACAGTGCATTTAATCCATTAGCATTTCTTCCACATTTCCCATACAACTTTAGAAGGTCTAGCAATGAACATGTGACAGTACGCCAAGAACAACAGCCTAGACGCTTTCACAACATGATACAAAGCTCCGTTACAAATATGTACCCCAGTATTGGGAAGCTGCTACCTTTCTTAATGAAGAAAGAAGTTTTAGCAAAAATAGAAAAAAAATATGCTGAACAAGGAGGCTAATCAACAAGCAAAAAAAAAGTATATTATGAAGGAAAGACTTGAAGACCAGTGATTAGGTATAATCCACCAAGGAAGATCAATTGTCTGTGCAGTATCATGGTGAATGTACACACATTTTTAAATGTATCAAAGTATGTTGTATTCTGGGGTGCCTGGGTGGCTCAGTCAGTCAAATGATTTCAGCTCAGGTCATGATCTCAGGATTATGAGATTGAGCCCCGTGTTGGGCTCCATGCTGGGCATGGAGCCTGCTGAAGATTCTCTCTCTCCCTTTACCTATCCTTCTGCCCCTCTCTCCCCACGACATCCCGCTTACACACTCTCTCAAAAAACTATTTTGTATTCCACAATAAAGTCTTTTTAATTTTGTTATTTTTCATGTTCCATTATGTCCTTTTTAATGGAAGTCCAACTTTTATTTTTTGTGGTTTTTGTCTTTTATGGCAAAATTGCCTTATGGCCAGTTAGTTATGCAATAAAAATGTTCCTGGCAAAAACACTTGTGGCAGAAATGTCTATGGCTGAACTGTGTATAGTGAAACTTTCTAGAACCTTCCTTAACTGCTGACACTGTATCCTGGATAAAATCTCGACACTGGATCTCACCTAAAAAATGAAAACAACTCTAAAACCATCCCTTCGTAGGGTCCTAGTCTAATGTCATTGGGCTCCTCAATTAAGTAGTCTTCCATCCTCACCAGGCACATGGGGCTAACATTCTGAATTCCTTTGAGAGTTCAGGGTTGGGATAGTGAGAGTGGGTCACCTTGGGTCAAAACCAGGACTCCGGACATTAGCTCTAGCCACGACTCTTCTTCTGATTCTGTAATGCAGGAGAAATACTCTTCTTCCATTAGTGCTAGCACTTGAAAGAACATCTCCAGGGAAGAGACCATAACACCAAGGACAGTGCATGGTTCAAGGAAGTGAGTGTGGACCCCGGTTCTAACACAGACCTGCATCAGGACCTTGGACAAATGACTGTTTCTTCATGTGGAAACAGTGATAGCTCCAAGCCCAAGGTAGTGGTGAGGTTTCATGCACCTGCACACAATAGGCATCCAGTAAATAAACATTATTCAACTGGAAAAAAGAAGCACGATATTCATTTTTGGAAAATATTTATTAAAAAACTAAAGTGAATGTGGCAAAAAACAACAACAATCCAACACATACCTTTAAATAGCAAGCATATGACACTGGTTATAAAGCTTTTCCAACTCTACCAATCTAGTCTTTCCCACCATCTACGGTCAAGGATGGCCTCTGAGGGAAGCCACATGTAAACAGGTCATCTGTACTAGTGATGAGCAAGAACTAATTATGTGACAACTACCAGTGGCCATACGATTCGCTTTCCTAGGCAATTCACCCCAAACACAAGAGCGTGACCAAATCTCAGGAGTGTGTTCCTGGGGATCTGCAGTTCTGGTTTTAATTTGGGAGTGGTAGGTGGTGGGGGCATGAAATAGTAGAGACGACCAGTATCAGTAGAGGGCAATCGTAAAGCACCTTTAAAATCTGGACCCTTTCCACAGTTTAACCCAGTAATTCTCAAACTTTATTGTCGAGCAGAATCACCTGATGAGATAGTTAAATTCACAGGCTCCCAGATCTGCACGTTTAAGGTGAGTCCTACAGGTGATTCTATGCCTATTGATTAGCCATCCAGTTTGAGAAACACTGTTTAAAATGCATTTAAACAATTCCTACCCCCCTAAAAACAAGGTAAAAGTTAAGGAATCTATCGACAGTCACTGTGCTTTTGTCAACTTGGAGGGACCAAGAGAGGGAGTCAGGCAGGAAGGAGCCTCCAATTCCTAATGTCCTGGTCTGCAGGAGCCCTGAGCCACCTGTCAAGTGCTGTTCAGGAAGGAAATAAAATGTAATAATAAAGTTGATTTTAGATCACAGAACAGACTCCAAAAAGACTAACAGGCCAACCCCATTCATCCCTGTTTAATGAACTCTGCTGGGCCAATGCCAGATGGGAAGCTGCTTGTTCAAACAGAACCTGGGGTAACTGGGGGTCTCGATCCGTGAAGACACAGTGAATTGAACATCTATAAAAACCTTTATGCCCCATAGAGCACTGTGCCCAGATAATTGCAGCGCCTCACGGACAACACGTAGAAATGGTCACATTGATTCCAAGGTTGCCATTATCCGCAAACAGGTGCGCTATGGCTGTGTCGAAAACAAGGCAGTCGCTGTTCATGATGGCCGCGGCCACGCCGTCGTGGATGGACCGGGGCGTGGCCTCCCAGGTCAGTCTCCGCCGGTTCCCGTTCAGCTCCAGTCTGTAGGCAAAGTTCTCGGCTTGCTTGCGGGTGCCGATGAGCAGCACGATGGCGAAGAACTGCTGGTGGCCCTCGTACTTCTCCTGCTTCTCCAGCACCAGCATGAAGTGGTGGCCGAAGCACGACTGCATCATCACCCAGTCGACGGCCCCCGGTAGGTTAATGTCCGTGGCGAGGAAGACGATGTCTTCTCCCTGCAGGGTGGTGATGCTTTTGTGGGCGTGCATGAGATGGGACATCACGGCTTCCAGGGACCCCTGCCACTTGCAGGAGGCCCCGGGGCAAGGGCAGGAGTAGGGACGGTATTCACAGATGTCTTCGTGCTCCGGCTTCTCCGTGTGGTGCAGGGTCAGGGAGCAGCCCGTGGTGGCGTACTGCAAGAAGGGAGAGAGACGCGTGAGCCATCGCGCCTGCACCAACTCCTCGGGGCGCAGACCGCGGAGAGGGGGCCCCCCGCGTGGCTTTCCGGGGCTTCGACTCTAGCCTCATGTCAACCACGTTTGCTGGAGGGGAGTTAACCGGTCACAACGAAAAGGTCTCCGTTCCTATTGGTCATCAGTACCGCCATCCATAAAATCAGGGGAATTTTCTTCACCAGGAGCGGACTGCAAGCCTTTCCAACAGAATCGAAAATGTAACTGTGAAGCGCTCTATTAACATCACCACACGACTGCTGAGCCAGCCCTCGAAAACCTGGCCTGCCCCACAGCTTCTGTGAATTTACGCAGTTTTGTACGATTGAAAATGGCTTAGGTGAATGCTTGGGCAAGGGATATGCTGCCTCCAGACCGGTTTTCACCTGACCATGATTAGGAAGACAGTATAGCTCCTCTTGGTTGTCCCTGCCCCGTCTTCCTAGCTCAGATCAGTGACTGGCAGGAAGGCTGTGGGAAGGCTGTCCTTCAGGTCTCCGCTCTTGCCTGCTGGAGGGCAGAAGAGGGCTGGACCCCCTTCTCATTGCTAGAACATTACCTCACTTTCTCCACCTTTTAACCCCCCAATCCTAAGGGGCTTTGGGCATACTTTTTGGGTACTAACTTGGGACCCTGTTGGCTAGTTTGGTTCCAGCCAGTGGAGGTTAAAATGAGAAGGACCCAGATGGCTTCCTCAAGTCCCAGCACCCGTCTTCAAGACTAGGTTATGCCAGGCCCTCATGACAGGCCCTAGGCAGGGCAACGAAAGTGGGTCCCAGGGTAGGCTCCCGGGTGAGGATTTTCATACAGTCCCTCAGTGCTGCCACAGTTGGGTAGGGGCAAAACCTTTGTCTCCCTTGCACTTGGGATGACATTCCTGATGAATAAATCACACGTATCTTGGGAAAAGACCACACCAAAAGGAATTAGACTCCTGCTCCCAACCTTCCCAAGAATGACAGTGTTAATTCCTAGACACCAGATGGGGAATCGGCCCACAAGTAGACACTTGCCCAGAAAACTGCGCTGTTGTCTTATAAAGAATAAGAAGAGCTGAATCACATTTTTTGGGTGAAACTAGGAGTCGGAGCACACAGTGGCAGGTGAACTGTCTGGGTTACCTCACTTGGCTCCTCCCACCCCTTCCGGAGACAGGAAGGCAGCAAATGAGGACAGGGCCAGGCCCTATGTCTAAGATGCTGTGTCCATGTGCTCACAAAACAAAGCCTCACATCTGGTTTTGGTTCTCTCTACCCTACCCTTATAAACGTTGAAGTCGGTCAAATTCTGACCTTTGCAGATGGATTTCTCACTAGCAACAAGCAGGAACCCAGTACCTTCTCTATACAGGACCCTAAGCTACAGTCACTGAGAGGAAGCTGAGAAGGCCGGCTCTTACGGAGATGAGTCTCCCTTAGCAAGGAAGAAAGGGGTGGCTTCAAGAAAGAAATGCAGCTGGCTCCTCCCCATACCCCAACCTCAAGTGGATTATACCAACCTTCAGTAGAAATTGGCAGATACACTTCCCTCTTATGGGCTTTGCCCATAGGTAGCACGCTGATTTTAAAAGCACGGGTATAAAAAACTTTATCATCAGAAGGAGAAACAAATTTATCTATCCCTATATATTTCTATTTGGCGTTCCTAACAGGAAGGTCCCGAAACACCCCAATCCCTCTTAACTCTGTTTTAAATCTGGAGTGTGGCTAGGAATACAGAACCTTCTGATGTTCTTCTGTGAGTGATGGGTGAGGCTTCTGTGCCCACTTTAGACGCACACATTGCACACAATAAAAATAGCAAGAATTAGCCCAGAGCCTGGCACATTCTCTGGCTGAAACGAGCCCCCGATCTCTAGATCTGAAGAAGTTTCAGAACGGGCTGTTTACCACAGCTGCCCCCAAACGACTCCAGGAACATGATGAACCCTGGCAAAGGACATACAGAAAAGTACCACCTGGACCTCTTCCCCGACCCAGACTCAGATGTACAACAAATATTTATTGTCTAGCAATTATTTTAGAACTTTTTCTTGCAGAGCACAGGTAGGAATATTTATTTATATTCTGAAGTATATGGTTTGCCTAACAAGCCACACGCTCTTCCTTCGACCCAAATAGAGAGAACATGGAAACTGCCTTAAGCGACACAAATAGAAAAGGCATTACTGAGCATTTGTGTGGACAATGACCTTACCAAAAAAAGGTCTTGCTACAGCCTCTGTTAACTTAAATAAACATATTTTTAAAGTGTGAGGTGCTTACTCTGCTTTTTCTAAACAAGCTGAACTTTAAAGCCAATCTATTCCTTCTCTTTTCCATCATGCGTGAGGGCGTGTCTTCATGACCACTGGTGCCACTTTTATGATTACTGGGTAAAAGATGATCTCTAAAAAGAAAAGATCTACGCTTTAAATAGGTGTGCACTCATGCATGCACTGGATACATACACTTTTACGCACTCTTCATCCTTGTTACCGTCTCGGCATTGTTCTGGAATAGGGGTCTCATCCAGAGATCAGAGGGAGGTTTTGGGGTCTATGAATTCCCTGACACTGCAGAACCGTCTAGGTGCCTCCCAGCAGCACACCCAAATTACTCTGGCCCGTGGCTTTTCCTGACAGGTGCCCAGGGTTCCTAAGAACTGCCAACCTCTGTCCTAGAGCACACAGAGGGAATCAGCTGCAGATCCTGCCCTCATGGTGGTTCCTGTTGAGAGGGACCATACCACCGAGCAACCAACAACTCAGAAATATCGAAAGTACAGACAGCTACATGAAGGATGACCAGAGGGGTGACAGGTGATCTCCAAGTGGGGATGGGATGAAGAGGAGAGAAGGAAAGCCTCACTGTGGGCAAAGTGGACGGTGGATGGAGCAGTTTCATCTGGTTCTAGCATGAGGTGAGCGGAGCAAAAAGTGGGGATAAAACCTAAATGAGAAGGCACGTCTAGATTCCTTTGGGGACTTGACTGACAATTCAGTTTATTTTCCAGGTTTTTCTACAGTAGTACTACAGGATTCCCATGAAACCCCTTGGAAGACAAATGGCAGAAGGCAAAGAAGCAATTACCATTAACTTATATGGAAAAATTTTCAAGCATTCCTAGTTCCAAAAAATAACCTCTCTTGGGCTTTTCTGATACCTTAGGACACATCTTGCTAACAGATGCGCAAAATCAATTGAGATAAAGCACAGATGCTCACAGAGGCAGTTCAAAACTATGGAGTCTTAATGCTGAGTGTAGGTCCCAGGAAAGGAGCTTGGCGAGGCCACTCCTGCTGCTCAAGATGCACACTGTAAAAGAAACGCCGAATGCTATTTCCCTTTCTGCTTTTTTTTTTTTTTGGTAATAGTGAAAATCCTCTTCGGATTTCTTTTGGTTAGCACAAACAAGTCTTTTGTAAAAGCAAACTGACGTCAAGTGAACATTCAAAAAGGGGGGGATGGCTGTACTGATGTTTTAGACTGGATAATCCTTTGTGGCGGGGACCGTGTTTGCACTGTAGGATGTTTAGCAGCATCCCTGTCCTCTACCCACTGGAGGCCAGTAGCAATCTTCCCCTCCCCCATTGTGACAAGCAGAAATGTCACAGGCATGGCCGAATGTCTGGGGAAGGGCAAAGCGGCCTAGGGTTGATTTTGATGGATGACAAAACCTGGCTGGGCAGCCACAGTGACAGCTGTGAGGAGGGGCCCACAGCAGTAAGCAGATCCAGCTGGTCACTGCCCTGCCCAATGGGCACTCCGCAGGTCGGCTCAGGAACGCCAGCCTCCAGCTGAGACACAGGACTAGAAAACTTGGTGGTTTGCAAACCATGGAGTAGGCTAGGGTGCTAGTCCTACCCGTTTAACAGCCTCCCTGACTCACCCCAGGAGAGGGCTATTCACCACCACACTGGGGGCAGAGCCCAGCACGCCCCTGCTCCTCCTCAAGTGCTCTTTTGTGGTACATGATCGCTTAGGAGTCAGAAAATCAGTATTTTGAAGTAAAAGAAAGAATTCACATCTGCCTTGACCTCCCGTCCCCAACCTACCACACACAAAACCCAGGGTCCATGGACGGACTCCACAGATGGACTGTTTCTGGAAGCAGGTCCTGATAACTGACTTCTTCCCTGGGTTGCAAGGAGAAAGACAGCCCTGAGAGTGCCTCTCCCTAAGGAACAAGGAGCAGCGCCTCAAGAGTAAGTAACCAGTAATCAGGCCCTCCCAGCTTCCCTGGTACCTGGCAAGAAAGTTCTGAGGTTTCACTTTTCACACTCTGGCTGGGGCTCTGCCCCACCAAACAGGGAGGGTTCAAAGGATGCCTGCTTTCTTTGAGCTGCCTGGCTCTTCGTGCATACTCTTCTTCCTGAGACAAGGCACCCGGGCTGCCTGCCGGTGTCCTGGGGGCACATCCACAGCCATAAATGAGATTTCTCCACGGGGGAGCAGCTGCTCCTTTCCCGCGGGGGTGGAGTGAGGAGGGAATTCACTTTAGGTAAACCTGTTTCGGGGGAGGGGGAACAGAGACACAACCAGGCACAGAAGCCCAAAGCTCAAGAAGACAGACGGAGGGAGGGTGAAGATGACCCAGCAGAATGAGAAACAAATGTTGAAATAATATTTTGGACTTCTCTTTAGAAACTCTTCAGGTGGCAGTGGCTCAAAAGTCTTGTGCAAACATGTTTTGCCACAAAGGGCAATGTGTGATCCGGTGCCTCCTTTTTAAGTCTTTGTAGAAAGCAGTAAAGAGTGCCAAATCTCTTCCTGGGCATGGGCTATGAAGGTTGTATTTCAGTTGAATTTAAGGAGAGTTTTTCCTTTTTTGGCACAGAAATCCATTTACACACGAATGTGATGAGGTACGTCGGAAAACAAACACGAGACACCTGTTATTTACCTAATAAACACAGTCACACTGTATTTGATTATGGAATGAGTAGATCAACAGAATAACCCTGCTTAGCCCGGGTGCTAGTGAAGGTCACGGATCTTGTGGCTGGTTTAATTAAACGTGAGTCTGTGCAATTCAAGAACGATTTCCTGAGCTTCAATAATCAACAGTCTACTACAGTGGAGGCACCCTGAGCTCTGGGCAGAGGCGCGTCCCTGCTCGGGGACCGTGGGGTAACTGCCCTGCCTCTGCCTGGTCACCCCTCCTAGGAAACTGAAATTTATTAGCAAAATATCTGCCGGCGCCTCAAGGACAGTGTCTCAGGAAAAACAAAGCACACTCAATATTCTGTTGTTGATGCTCATAAACTCTTGAATTAAATGCAAGTAATGACCTTGTCTGAGAGTAACCACAAGCAAACTGTGCTTCTCTGTCCATCTCATGAGCTGTAATGATCACAAAAGGCACACATATGGCTGAATGTGATGCAGGACCCCAGACAGGGAAACCAAAACTGCCACAAAGGGCGTTATTGAGGCAGCAACTGGAAGTCTGAATACGGACTGTGGATTCGATACTAGTATCTACCACATGTCACATTTCCTGATTTTGATAACTGGATCGTAATTATACAAGAAGACGTCCTTGTTTTTAGGAGAAACACAGCACAGTATTTAGGGGTAAAGGGACAGAATGCCTGAATTTTACACTGAAATGGCTAAATAAACGTATGTATGAATAGAGAGTGCCCGAAATGATAAAGCAAATGGGGCAAAAAGGAAACAACTGGTGAATTTGGATAAAGGGTATATAAGAATAGTTTTATATTATTATGACTGTTGTGGAAATTTGAAATCATATAAAAATAAAAACATGTTCAGGAATTCAAAGACTATGGAGTGCCTGGGTGGCTCAGTCGGTTGAGCAGATGCCTTCAGCTCAGGTCATGATCCCAGGGTCCTGGGATCAAGCCCTGCGTCAGGCTCCTGACTCATTGGAGAGCCCGCTTCTCCCTCTCTCTCTGCGTGTCGCTCTACTTGTGCTATCTCTCTGTCAAATAAATAAATTAAAAAAAAAAAGAATTCAGAGACTAAGTTGGCATATTTATCCTTTATGTGGTGGGATTCTTTTGGCAGAGTCAGTTGAAGGAATTACGTTTTAATGTACTGGTTTTTTATTTTTTTAAAGAAAATATATTTTTAAGTGCATATCTACAGGTCAACAGATGGACGCCAATAATTTTTCTTTTACTAGAAGCTCTTGGAACTCATTATAGTGAACCGGTAAAATTTTTCAATGAAGGAGACATCATTGTTACAATAACCAACACTTCTCTGACTTCCCTGCCCCCCATGGAAGACAAGTCTTCTCCATTGCCCCTCTGATCCTTTGAGTTTATGGTGGGCACCTCACAAACCTGTGGACCGGGGAGGGGGGGGGAGAGAGGGAGAGGGGGAGAGAGAGAGAGAGAGAGAGAGAGAATGTGTGTGTGTATGTATGTATGTATATATATATTTCCCACCCCCCCCCAGCCACTGCAGTTTCATTACCCACCATGCCTAGTGGTCCACAGGAAACTCCTCTGTTTGACTCCAGACATGTCAGACAAAGGCTCCAGGAATGAAGCTGCCCACATCCCCTTTGGCTCACACAGGTAAACCCCCTTTGCTACTGCGGAGGTGAACCCATAGATGGAATCAGAGTTGTAGGAGTTCAGCTGGAAATTAACTGGCGGTATAACTTACTAAGTCTGATCAACAGATCATCAGGGGACTATTGGTGGAGGTCTCTATCTTCTCAACACCGTTGAGACTTGCTCGAATGGGAGTTGTGGCTAAGCCTCATATAGAACCAAATCATGGTGAAACTTAAGTTTTAACCAGAGGTTAAACTTTCGACTTTACCACTTTTAAAAAGGACTTCTAGCAACTCAAACTAGCTCCTTCGTGACTAAAAGTGTGTTAATCTGCCCTCAAAATATCAGTGGAGGATGACCCCATGTTATTTTCTAGTTAACTTATGGGTCTATTCATTTTGTTTATTGATTTACTGATTTATTGCCTGCTTCCCATCAACGTGATATGCATAGGTAAATGAATAAATATTAGATTTACCTGCAGAATATGACTGTTCTCCACTGCGTGTATTAATTTTACTTTAATTAAAAGTCTTACTATGGAACTTAGAATTAAAAAAAAATACAACAGACCTTGAGATCATAGGAAGAGAAATGTTTCAGACTTCAGTCACTATGGATTCGTTATTTTTGAAAAATGCTTTCCACATATTTTATTTACATAAACTATTTGGGGTGGGCGTGTTTGAAGCTTTTCTGAAATCTCACATAGATGGAGAAACAATGATACTATTGTCATTCAGATGGCTCAATATTCCTCTTGCTTAAAGCGAGTCTACAACACTGGTAGAACACAGTTAGAGCCGGGTGCCTGGGTGGCTCAGTGGGTTAAGCGTCTGCCTTTGGCTCAGGTCACGATCCCGGGGTCCTTGGGTCCACAGAACTGTCGACAACTCATCCCTGGACTCTTACTAAGTTCAGAACTAGGCAACAGGAGAAAGTGAACTCTCTTCTTGTGCCTTAATTGTGATGTCTAGCATCCTTTCTCTAAGAACCTTGGCGGATCTTCACTAACCCAGAGGGCAGATTCCTTACCGCCACTCTGAGGTGGTGCGAAGAGAGCATTCTCAGCCAGGGATGCCGTAAAGCTTCCACGGATACTAATACGAGAAGACAGTGTCACTTGGCGCCACGACCCTCAAACAGTGGTGAAACGAAGAAAATCCTGACCTCTAACTTCACTAACGTTCTTCCAGAGAAGGCAATTCTAATTCAGATCTTGGGCTCAAAAATTCCTCCTGTCTAATTCCTGCCTGAGGGAACCCTGACAAACTTCATGATGCAGAGAGCTTTTTTACTCAGGGTGTAGAAGGCCCTTTCAGGAGTTTCTGTCCCCTGAGCTTACAGACTGCATGACTTCAGGCAAATCTCTCTGAGAGGGTACTGTGTCCTGTTTCCTTTACAAAGTAATTAGGAAACCGACGAGATCATATACCTAGGTCAGACAAGGTAAACAACATTCTGCGTAAATGGCTCCACTGGCCTTCCTACATGACTCCATCGGAATCCTCCATCCCTCCCTTCTTCATGGGCAAACTGATGCTTATCCTTCATAACGCAGCTCTGACCCCACCACTACTGGGAGGCCTCCAGACTCCTCTGCTCCTACTGCTTCAGAAGGGCATGGCTGGCACACGTCTCCACCGTTAGACTCGGAGTTTCAGAGGATGAGGTTGGGGATGGGTAATGACTGGCTAGGCAGCAGGTCTGTAGGAGGGAGAGGCTGCACGAGATTCCCAGGCAAGGGTGGGTGTGATGAAAAGTTAGTAGGTCATCAGGAGAAGCTGGCTCCGGCCTGAGGTTGTACCAGGGAGAAAAAGCAGGCAGTAGCATTAAGAAAGTCAAAAGGATAACACCTGGAGGTGACGCTGGAGAGAAATCGGCACTCAACTGTGAAGGATTTCAAGCAAAAATGCAATTTGGCTCTGCTATCAAAAGCTTTTTGATTTCTATACATACCCTTTGGCCCTACCATCCAACTTCTAGGAAGTTAACTTTAGGACGTACTTTCTAACGCACAAGGATTCTTATAACAGTACTTTAACAAATAACTTTTTCAACAGTAAGAAAACAGAATGATTTAAATAACCCACGAATGGGAGCTTGGTTAAATAATTCTGGTACTGTTGTAATACTATGCAGCCCTTAAACATGACCTTCAAGACTATTATACCAATGCTGAAAAGCAGTCATGATGTGTTAGATGAAAAAATATGTTATGAAATAGTGTGTGTTTTCCCTATCTTACCTGCTTTTCTTTTGAGTGAAAAACTCCACTGATGTAGATAGAGGTACATTTGTAAGGACATATGCAAAAATGGTGTAGTGGTTATTTCTAGGTGGGAGGATTTTAAGAGATTTTATATTGTATATATTCTACATTTAAAAATAATGATCGAAACTTTCAAAAACATTTTATAAAGGCTTCTGGGTGGCTCAGTTGGTAAAGTGTCTGACTCTGGATCTCAGCTCAGGTCTTGATCTCAGGGTCATGAGTTCAAGCCCCATGTTGGGTGCCACGCTGGGCATGGAGCCTACTTAAAAAAAAACCCCACACGTTAAAATATACACAAAAATATGCACATTAAAAAGTGTTGCCTACTCTAACTAGGCTTTCTCTTCTAAAAGCACTAAAGAAATGAAAAAAGTTAGTGTTGTCACTGAAAAACCAATGCCAGGGCCAATGTACTCAGCTGTATAAAAACCTACATGATTAGGAGGAGGGAAGAGAAGCTCAGTGGGGGGAAGTGTGGGAGAAAACAGATTTTTTTTCTCTTTTTCAAGTCTATGCCTGGACCTGACCTCAGACACTCACCATTTTTTTTTTTCTACTAGCTTCTAAATATGTGCATTTATTGTTTCTTCTGTGCTGGGGCTGTGCTAGGATCTTTGCATGAATTATTACCCTGTTTGATCCTCACAGCAACCCAATCTCTACCCCATTTTACCAAGGAGCCACTGAGGTTTGGAGAGGTCACCAAACCCCTCATGCGGGGCTGCAGCAGGGATCTGGACTAGGAGGTTCAAATAGGGCCTCTTTCCAAATACTAGAGTAAGCGGTGGCCTCGGGAGGGAGTGACCCCAAGATATGAACTTTGTTGATTCCAAGTTTTAAAATAGGGCCCAAGCCCACACATTTAACACAGGTGTCTCTTTCATCCATCTATAGTGTCTGTGGCTGAAAACTGGGAGCGGCGTCTGGGGGTGGGTAGTAATCTTGTTCTCACAGATACCATGCAATCTAAAAATCACTGCAGAAACTGGAAATGAGAACCCTTTCTCAATTTTTAAAAAACTAATGGAGATAGATGTGCATCTGGGGTAAAGCTGATGAAATTCTGCTAGAGAATTTTTAGTATCTCTCCTAAGCCTTTGAAAGTACACTCTCAAGTTTAATATAAGGATACATTTAATCAGGAAAACTTCTTAGCTTTCTTAGTTTCTTTTTCAGGATGTGCAGAGTGTTGTCACATTCTAATGCCCCACGTACGATCACGTCCTGCATGACATGCCAGCAATACACAATGGCCCTGCAGGCCAGGCGTTTGCTTTGGCAAATGTGCACCTCTCTCAAGGAGTGGGGACCTTATGAGTTTGAATGAGAAATGCCACTGTTCGCAAGTGTTGTCAGGTACACAGGCTCTTTGGACATTTTATAGGGAAGACTTACTGTGGTCATATGCAGAGAGCACTTTGCATGGAGCTTCAATAAAGGGACCGAACACAGAACAGCAGAGTCTAACCTAATCTCAGGATAGGCATTTTATAGACCAGACCTGCTGTACCTTTTGGTTCTCCCCCTTTCTGGTCATACCAAAGGTCAACTTCAAGTTAACAATGATGCACTCCTAGCTGTAGGAGGTGACGACCTGTGAAATGTGGCTGCCAACTATGTGAAGAATCAGTATTAAATGTAAGTGTTCTAGTTCTTCTGTTCTTTTTAAAAGATTTTATTTATTGATTTGAGGGAGAGCACAGAGGGAGAAGCAGACTCCCTGTTAAGCAGAGAGCTGATGTGGGACTTGATCTCAGGACCCTGGGATCATGACCTGAGCCGAAGGCAGACACTTAGCCGACTGAGCCACCCAGGCGCTCCAGTGCTTTTGTTCTTGATTTTACACTGAAAAGTTCTGTCAGTTGTGTTCTTGAAATTCTTGTGCCTTAACATCAATGTATGTGGGCTGTGGTACTTGCTTTCATGAGTAAGCCTGTCCAACTACAGGCAGTAGGAAAGATCACAGGGACAATATCCAAAGGCAATGATTTTTGTCTTAGGGGAAGTTTTTACATTTAGAAAAGCTCTCTGAGATGGTTCTGGTACCCTCTCAAACTTCTAGGTGACGGATCACCCATCACTTAGCAACCACCCTGCTACCACCCACCTTCCATTTGAATCGGGGAAGCAAAAGACTTAACAGCTCTAATCTGATCTCAGAGCACCCACCAGCTAGGTACTACCTCCATTCTTTTTAACTGATGAACAGACAAGCTCAGGGAAGTACGTGACTGGACCAAGGTCAAACAAAAGCAGGATGAGGACCCAGTTCTATCTCTTGCCTAGTGCTATTTTCCCTGGAACAGTTTGCTACATTCTGAAATTTTAGGGCACAAAAAGATTCTTTTAAACAAAATTTTTAAAGATTTATTTGAGAGAGTGAGAGAGTGAGCAGAGAGAGAGCATGGGTGGTGGGGAGGGGCAGAGGGAGAAGGAGAAGCAGACTCCCTGCTAAGCAGTGAGCCTGACATGAGGCTTGATCCCAGGACCCCGAGATCATGACCTGAGCTGAAGGCAGATTCTTAACCGACTGAGCCATCCAGGTGTCCCAAAGATTCTTGATAAAATGATTTAGTCCAGCTCTTTCTCTTAAAGACACTCAGGTCCAAAGAAATAAACTGACCTGTTCAAAGTCAAACGTCTAGTTACTAGGACAACAGTTCAGGTTTCCCAGGGGGCCAGAATTGAATATTCTCTTGGCAAAATACAGATGAAAATAAGCTATCAAATCACCTACAGTTGGGACCTCTCAGAATTCCAAAGTTTACGTATGGTAAGAGGAAAATGAGAACTTCCAGGCTCAGTGAATGCTTTCTGAGAGGGAACCAGACCAGAGGTCACACACTGGCAGGCAGGATTTGGCCTGGAGATGTGGTGGGTTTGGCCTGCAAGTTCTGGCTTTAAAGATGAATTTGGGGGCGCCTGGGTGGCTCAGTGGGTTAAAGCCTCTGCTTTCAGCTCAGGTCATGATCTCAGCATCCTGGGATCGAGGCCCGCATCGGGCTCTCTGCTCAGCGGGGAGCCTGCTTCCTCCTCTCTCTGCCTGCCTCTCTGCCTACTTGTAATCTCTCTCTCTGTGTCAAATAAATAAATAAAATCTTAAAAAAAAAGATGAATTTGGCCAATGTTAAGAAAATGGAGATGTTTTGCATATTAAGAATTTAGCTTTCTGGATTTTCTTGAAAAAACCCAAAGGTCTGGCAGGCTGCATCCACCCTTCCCCTCTCCCCTACCCCCTCCCAATCATCCAGAGCTGAGAGCAAGTTGTCCTCTTTAGAGGTGTGTTCTCTGGCTCCCGTCTCTGCTGCTCCTTGAGGTCTCCTGAACTCTGGGGCTACGTGTCAGGTACCTGTCCCTGCTGGCATCACCTGTCCCTGCTGGCTTTTAGGTTTGTCCTAAAAACAACACTGAGGAGCCTTGTACTTTCCACTGGGTTATCTGACTTGACTTTTTATTTTAAGGAATAAAAACAACACTGTCACAACCCAAATGCAGGGAAGACTTGTCTGACTGAGGCTTTCCAGTTCAATAATTATTTGGAAATGTGCTACTGGAAACTTTTAGAGAAAACAAAGCAAAAAAAAAAAAGAGGAGAGAAAATGTATCATAGTGTAAGTGGGCTGGAGTGGCTTAGCATTCCCCACGGTCGTGGAGAGAAATACTTGGCTGATATTAAAATAAAATACACTGTTGAGTGGGGGCACAGATGTGTCAACCTTCACTTCTCCCCCTTATACCCACGCTCTGCTGAGAGATGGTGGGTTTGAGATATGGGAACAGGATGTCAAAACTTCTCAGGTGTACAGCAAGCCATAGAACGGACTAAAAATATCACAAGTGGAAGAGAGCCCTACTCTGATAGAGATCCTTTTCTTAAAAGGAGACCTGAGCTACTAATGCATGTGATGCCCTCTATCAAAGATGCTGGCAACACTCTAGCCTTTAATTAAGTGGCCCCATACCTCTGTAAGGAAGCTATTTGGCAACAAACCCATTTTTGGGCCAACTGAAGCATGGGCAGTCATGTGATGACATGCCCCCCAATATTAGGTTTGCAGGCTATTTCCCCCTGGCCTTCGCATCCCGCATGCCTTGTAAGATTACTGCCAGTGAAGTTTATAGCGAACATGTGTGCTGTCTCATTGGGATGTTCCCATCAGAGCTGGTAAATACATCCAATCAGATGGTTTTGTTACTGGTGTCAACCTTACGCTACAACGTGGAGCCCTGGAATAAAGGCTCAGATGCAAAAACACTATGTAGCAGGCAGGATGCGTGCCTCTGGGATGGAGGCTCATGAACTGGCCTACTGATCTTGACAAGTCACTGAATCTCTCTACAGGCATTTGTTTTTTCACCTGGAAAACAGAAAGACAAACTAATAAACGATGACCCTCACAAAGTAGCTGGCACACAGAGGGCACGCAATAACCATTCCATACAGCCTCCCTTGTTTTCATGGTATTCTAGAAGCTACAGGTCCTTAGAAGTCAAGCAGTTCAGAACCTTTATTTACAGGTGAGGAAACCAAGCCCCCCGAGAAGTGGTCTCTCAGGCAAACAATGGCAGCACCATGTTCCTCTTAGAACCTGGGCTCTGGTACTTCATCCAATGTTGTTTTTCTCACATGAGGCAGCCCACGTGAGAGATTCTGAGAGCAGGTAGAGACAGTGACAGGGCAGTCCCTACAATTACCAGGAGCAAGCATAAGCCAAGGGCTAGCTACACAGACCTATTTTGTTCAAGTCTGACATAGGTCTTACCACTCCCTATTTCCCACAGCCCTCCTCAACTTACACATCTTTGGTGCTTACTATAGTTTAACTAAACTAACCGGCTGAGCTGTCCTGTCAATAGTTCGGATTACTGGTCAACCAAAGCTGAGGCATGCATTCTCCAGCGTCATAAATCTCACACACAGAAGTGACCCCAAGATCACTTTCCAAACTTGGCCCATGGGCTGTACGGGAATGGTTGACACTGTTAAATTTCAGCTTGCAAAGTGATGGCTTTCCGCAACTGCATTCGAACAGAATAGGGACTCTGAGAGTCACTGACATGGTCAGAAACACTGAGTACCCCTGATTCCCAAGAGAACTGTTCTTCGAGAAGGGCCTCACTAGCATAGTACACCTTAGGAGAAAACATGCTTCAAAAGGAACCAGAATCCTCGACCCCGAAAGTGAAATCACACTTTATATAGCATAACTGTTTTCTTCCCTTCCTCTTGGGAACAACAAAAAGCTCTTATGAGATTGCTTTTTAAAAATAAACTATGGAACACTGACTGATACCAAATGTTCATTTGTGAACTGTAATTCACCTAAAGCCATTTCTTCTATTAGCTGCTGAAGGTCTAGGAAAAAGTGAGTGGAAAAGATAGCTCCCCAGAAATCCTGTGGGGCACCCCTGACAGCTCCCACAATATATCTCAAAGATCAAATACCCACTGATATGTCAACTATCGCCAAATCTTGTTGATCACTAGGTTGCCACCTTCATGACCCTAAAAAATTACAGAACTATTTTATCCAAATTTCATGAGAAACAACTACTGGGCTAGCTAGTTAGCATTATATGAGAAGTGGTTGAAAGCAGAGTTAATTTATTAAGGTTAACTGAAAACCCATAACCCAAACACAGATTCAAACCTTTATTTGAATATGCTATTTTAAACTGGATTTGTGGCAGGGCACAGACCAAATTAAATCACTCATTTTCCTGACTTGAGTACCAAGCTTCAATTCTCTGGTGGACTATTTTTAATTTAAAAATAAGCTCTTGCCCTATAAAAATAAGCAGCACCAAGGAGAAATGCAAGACAGCTCACATGGACCAAGGGGCAGAACAGTTCCTTTTTACAAAGAAAAAAGAAAAACAACTCAAAAGTATTAATGACATTATTTCCATTTCTAAGTTTAGAAAATGAACGTTAGGGTCTAGCTCTAGATTATAATGAGGTATTATAGAGAGGTATGTCTCTGAAACTACTCCTGAAAATTTTTCAGTGGTAGATGTAAGTAAACAGATGCCATAACATGTCTACGGCCATACCACCCTGAACGCGCCGATCTCGCTGATCTCGGAAGCTAAGCAGGGTCGGGCCTGGTTAGTACTTGGATGGGAGATGCCATAATATGACCACACAATGAAAAACTATGCAGCCATTTAAAATACGATGAGGAAGAGCTAGGTTTCGCACATAGAAAAATTCGTGTGATAATATGACTTTAAAACAGCAATTTGCCCAACTTATTTCTGGAGAATTTACGTCTACTGTGTGTATTTATGAACCTTTTTGACACACTCTGAATCCACGATTTTATATTCAGCGCTGAAAATATATTTAAGTATGGCTAGAAAAAAAAATCTATAAAGACACACTGTATACCTAACAATGGTGGGAAAGGGGGCCAGAGGTCTCGGTTTTTCCCTTGACTTAAGACTTAGTGGTTTGCATTTTTTGCAAGAGCACCGAGAACTTTTTAAACTAAATCAAGTGGTGGGCTTGGAAGAACGGTAACAGCTCTCGCGTGTCCTGCCTGATAAATTCTTGGTCAGCTCTTGTTTTCACCCCCACTTAGTACAAATACACATCTCTCCAGTCCTTGGAAGGCTGGGAGAGGGAAAGGCGTGGCTTGCAGGCTTTTCTTGTTGCTGGAGGAAAACAGGCTGTAGGCGCCCTTTTTTTAGCTACACTCTTGAGGGCTCCCACGTGTCAGGCGCGCGCAGAGGGCAGGTGCGGGGCGCAGGAGGACTCCAGCACCCATCCCTCCACGCGGAGCGCTGGTAAAGGACGCCTTCAGCTGGCCCCTTTCCTCCCTCCTCAATCCCCCACAGTCAGCTTCCCGGTCCAAGTTTCACTGGTGCAGCCTAGCCCTACCGAGCACACCAAGCACACTTCTGCAGGGTACGCAGGCAGCGGGCGGCGAGAGCTGCGATCTGTTCTAAAACGATCGCGTGCCAGTTAGTCTGGGGTCAGCGCTCGGGCAACTGTCAGCTCAGAGTTACTCCCAAAGTGGACAGGTGGGCATGGGGGAGGGTGGACAAGTGTAAACATTTCTTTTTTTAAAAATAGGAGAGATGCCACCTGCCTCTCAGCTCCTGTGAGTGGGCTGGAGGGAGTTCCGGGAGGTCGCCCGGCGGAGGTGCGCGGGTGGCACCTGGGCTTACCTTGCAGGGAAACAGGACTGCCGAGGCCACCTTCTCCATAGCCAAGTTCCTGATGCTGGGCGTCAGGGCGCCCCTGCACGTCGGGCAGCAGCTCAACTTCTGGCGGCATTGGTTACATACCAGGTGCCCGGCCTGGCACTGCAGGATGGGGGGCAGGACATAGTCAAAGCAGACCGGGCACTCGAAGAGCGAGGTCAGCTCGTGGTGCTGCGGGGACACCGGGCCGGCCCCGCCGCCGCCGCCGGGGCCCGAGATTACCGCCGCCGCGGCGGGCACCGCGGACGAGCCGGGGCCCGCAGCCGAGATGGTGGCGGCGGCCGGGGGCGCAGCCGGGGACGGGGCGTGCTGGGGCTGCGGCGGCGGCTGCTTGCTGCAGGG
>LNAC01000438.1:863728-886518 GCA_002007465.1 Ailurus styani | reverse complement strand
GCGGGCCCGGCCCGCGCCAGTGAGCATGCCCGGCTCGCCGCGGCCGCGCGGGGTCTGCCTTCCGGGTTGGGGAGGGGGCCGCCCTTTGGCGACGCGCCGCCGAAGTCCTCTGGCCACACCCCGGGGAGCCACGCCGGCGTTTCCCCGGGCGCAAACCAGAAGGACAACTTCAGGCGGGCGGGGGCTGGGGCGGTGGGCGGGGCGGGACGCGGCGCCCCTGGACAGGTCGGAAAAAACCGTGAGGTTTCTCTTTCCCCGGGTTGAGTCACCCTCGCGCGAGGGGAGGAGTGCCGCCGCGGCCGGCCGGGCTGAGTCCGGACGCGGGGTCGGCACGCGAAGCTCTGGGCGGGAGCAGGGCAAGGGGCTCAGGCTGGGTCGGCACCGGGCGCGGGACCTAGTGCTGGGCTGTTAAGGGTGGGTGTGGACCACTCCTTAGCCTCGGTCCCCGCAGGAGCGGGGTGGAGGGGGGTGGGGAAGGAGGAGGTAGACTCTTTATTGATTTACCGGCGGACCTGGCGACGTTGATTTCAGCGCCTCTTACTTGATGGCAGGCCAGGGAGGGAGATCATGAGAAGCGTTGGTTAAAAGGAGAGTTCGAGATCGCGGGGAGCGCTAGAAATGTGGGTTGGGTCTTGCGGCCTCAGGAAGGCTGGGTGACCCTCCAGTACAACGCGGTGGCTCCTCGTCTTTGAAATCCCGTGGAAGCCCAAGGCAAGGTGGTAGGCGCTGGCCCCGCACCCCAGCGGAAGCCCTGGAGATGGTTCATGATACTCTAGAGAGAACCACGCATTAATTTAATGTATACTGTATGCGCCCAGTCTAATTGCTGTTCTGCCTAAGATGAGCCACTGACGCTGGAATTGGGGAAAGGTGCTACCTAGATGGGAATCCGATGACTCGTTGTTGGACAGACAGTGGTAAGGAGTAACAGTCAGGACTGGGTGACGAAGGGTGCCCTGCCTTTGCCATCTGTGTGACTTTAAGCAAGATCTTTAATTTCTCCGCGGTTCAGTTTCCTCATCTGTAAAAGTGGAATAAAAATAGTACCTACCTTATAAGTGGGACAGTGAGGAGTAAATGAGTTTGATAAATGCCAAGAACTTGGGCCGTCCTAAGTACTTTTTCAATGTCAGGTACTTAAAAAAAAATTAGTGAACATTTAATGAATAAAATCATGTAAGAAATAGGCTGTTAGAGCCCAGAAGAAATAAACTTTAATCGTAGAAAGGCATCCAGAAAGACAACGTGCATAGAATTGGTGAAATTTGATCTTAAGTCTTGAAAAAAAATTAATAGACATGTCATTCAATCATTCAGTAAATGTTTCCTGAACACTTACTATGTGCTAGCCATTGTTGGGCTCTGAGATTGGTTTCTGTCTAGTTTTCATTCTAGTGAGGGAGCAATGCCAATAACTACTCATGAGGGAGGATTTCAGCTGAGTAGGTGGGGTAGAGTGGGAGCGAAGACATTGTATTGGGAGCGAAAGGACAATGAGAGACTGCATTTGGGAGTTTACTGAGACTTGAGGGAACTGGGATGGTGTGTGGGAACCTCAGCAGGCCCGCTAAGTCCTTTATCTCTGTAACTCCGTGAGAAGTGGTAACCACCGCAGATTTTGAAGAGTAGCACTATAACATGGCTGAATCTGAGTTTTTGGAAGGGTACTCTGGGGGCCTACAAACTAATAACGAATATTTATTGAGTGCCTGCTATGTGCCAGGCATGGATGGTTCTAAGGATTTTGTAACAGCCCTACATGATGGGTACTGTTGTCTCCATTTTATAGTTGAGGAGACTGAGACACAGGGAGATTAATTTGCTCAAGGTGAAACAGCTGATTATGTTGGAAAATGCTCCAGAGCCCCCCTTTTAACTACTAGTCTATAGCCCTTTCATTTATACCCAACTCCTACTTAACAGTCTGATGAAGGAGTTGAGATTAGCACACTCAACACAGTCAGAAAACAGTTGTAGAGCACTGGATGTAATGTAATAAAGCACCGAATTTTGTGGGCATACTTTACATAAATTATTTCCTTAGCTGATTTTGCGAGGAAAATAATTTGTATTTATTTCATTTTTACCATTTTCAAGCATATAGAACATAATAGTGACAAGGATAGAACACAAAATCACCCACGGTGTCACTTTTATTGGAGAAAATATAGTATTTTCCACTTTTAATTTAAAACCCAAGTGAGTAGAATTTATTACCAGAATTTATTTTCCTTCCGTCCACCTCTCGCCTCTCAGTGCAGGTACCCTGCACTCCCAGGACTTACACTGGCTTTCCTGGAGAAGCAGGCTTCCTACCCTGGCCATGTTGGCATGAGCTTCCAGCCTTCCAGCCTTCGAGCCAGCCAGCCCGTGGTGGTTCAAAAAGCAATTTGGTTTTGCAGACATTGAAACAAAGAACAAGAAAAACAGCTCTCCACAGAGACAATTGGTTTATTTTTCTAAAAATACAACTAACCCAGCCACTCCTACCCTGTCAGATGCTTCCCATGGTATGAAGAAATTTCTTCTTGTTTCCTCCTTTACATCATAGCCCTCTTGATTAGGTCGACCAGGGTAATTGAAGAAAAAAAAATCTCCTCTGGGCAGTTGCTGAAGGTAGATGGGACAAGAGTGGACGGGCCTGCTGATTGACCCACATCAGTGACCTCTCCAGGCTGCCAGACTGGCCCTTCTGGTCCTCCTTCTTTCTTCTTCCTTCCTTGGGACTTTTGAATCACGGGAAGGTGGCCTTTGCACGGCGGGCGCTGTGAGCGAGAACACTGTCACGTGGGGATGCGTGCTACGGGGAGCTGTGTTTATTTGCCCTTGGGAGTTGCTGCTGTTGCCAAGTTTGTTTCTTATGTGTGACTTTGGGGCCTGAGGAGGTTTGGGAGGGGGTCCCCCCGGTCTTTTTGACCTCCCGATTCATCACTCACTTACCACATCTGCTGGATGACAGGTTGGCCTCCTTCCCCCACCCACTGAGTCCGGATTGCACAGAAGGGACAGGTATGAAGCAGGACACCTCTCCTTATCCTTCTCCCCTTTGTACTACTGTTTAAAGACGAGGAGTGTACTGAGTAGCCTTTCTTTAAAATATGAGGATGGGTCTTGTTTTTTTTTTTTTTTTTTTTAAAAAAACAACTCCCAGGTGAGCCCTTAATCTCCCTTAAACTGCTGAGCACAATGAAAAATGCTCCAGCTAGACAGGCAAGCTCTTGCTCTTCTTTCTGTAACTTACAAATTGTGTGGTTTTGCAGATTGGGCAACTTCTGCACTCAGGGCAAATGCTGTGCGTTTTCAAAGCAAAGTGTGGTCGGGCTTTTCTGTTGAGATTCGAAGATGACTCAGGAGTGCACTGAAGCTTGCTGCATGGAAATTTCTGATAAGGGGAAAGCTTGTGGGAAATTCTGGAGGTGACCGTGAGGCCTCCTGGCAAGTATGGTAGGAACTTTTACTTTTATAAAGTACTTTTGTTTCTGGGGTATTTTCTCATGCTCAAACTTGTGAGTAATTGTGGGTATTTCTTGAACAACCATCATGGACTTAGGACTGTGTATTGAACAGTGTATGATCTGCATTTTCATTGGTTTTATAGCCTGTGCCACTGTCCTAAGCACTTTACATAGCTTAAGCTTCACTATTACCTATAAGGTATATGTTTATACATGATTAAATAGGTACAGAGAGGCCAAGATATTCGTACTAAGTAGCCTTTAAGATGGCTCCTCTTGGTGTCTGCTCCCTATGTAATGCCTCCGCTTTGAGTGAGAGCTGGGCCTCCTAACTCTCTTTGTATGACTAGAATATGACCCGAGTGACAGAATGTCATTTCTGAGGTGAGGTTACAAAAAGACTGACTTCCATCTAGCTCTCTATCTGTCTCTAAGTGTGCTCTGTGGGCAAGCCAGTGCCAAGCTGCAAAGAGCCCTTTGAAAAGCCTCACACCACAAGGAACTGATGTCTCTGACCAACAGCCAGGGAAGATTCCAGGACTGGCTGACAACTGGATTGCACTTGTAAGACCCTGAGCAGAGGACTTCGCTAAGCTGATGCACAGAAATGGTGAGGCAATAAATGTGTGTTGTTTTAAGCTACCAAGTTTGGGGGTAATTTGTTTCATAGCATTATATGACTAATATACTTGTCCAAAGTCCAAAAGCTTGTCTGTTAAAAGAAACACAAGCTATAGACCCCCAACTTTACCTTAAGTTATTTTTATTATAATGCTGCTTAAGTATATAGAACCAAATCTAGGAATAAAAGTTTAATGATTATTGTCGTATGCAACTATAAAAACAAAAAACTAGAATACCAAAAAAAATCAAGAATTCATGTTTTTGTTTCTCATTTTGACTTAAATTCATATTTTTATATGATCATTTCGTATGACGGAAGATGTGCTGAAATGAAATCATTATTTAGTTTGTCTTTCAACAGGAAAACAGACTAGGTAAAGCTGTCCTACAAAATCCTCTTCTGCTGGGTCAAGGTCTCGAAGACAAATTGCTCTACAGAAAAAACAAGCTGCAACCCAGAAACCCCCAAAGAATCCCATTTATGTATCAGAAACAAGCCAAACAAAACTACTATTTCTTTGCATGCCCGGAAGGGCATAGAGAGGCCTAGAAGGAGACAGTGAACTGAAGGCAGTGATGGTTTCTAGGGAGGGGAGTGTGAAGGGATGTGGGGAAGCTTTTGCTTTGTATTTTCTATATTTCTGTCATTTCACCTTCTCTTTTGTCTTGTTTTTCTTTATTCGTTTCCCTTTTTTGCAACGAGAATTTATTCATGTGTAATTAAAAAAAATGTGTTGTTCTTGTCTGTGTGTCCTTGCTTCCTGGCACAAGCCAAATTCAGTCCTGGGGCAAAGGTGAGGGTGGAGTTGTGAGGCAAGTCATTGTGGCCATTGGTCAGCAGACCAAATGCAAAGATTTCTTTAGTTTGGAGGCCAAGGCTAAAATCAGACCCAGGCTTGACCTCCCGGGGAGTTAGCAGCTCAGAAGGTGAATGATGTTAATGGTAGCTCCCCTTACCCCGTTCTAACTAGGTATCAGACGCCCTTTCAAGCACATAACATTTAATTCTTTTTTTTTTTTTAAGATTTTATTTATTTATTTGACAGACACAGCGAGAGAGGGAACACCAGCTGGGGGAGTGGGAGAGGGACAAGCAGGCTTTCCCGCCGAGCAGGGAGCCCGATTCAGGGCTCGATCCCAGAACTTGGGATCATGACCTGAGCTGAAGGCAGACGCTTAACAGACTGAGCCACCCAGGTGCTCCTTAACATTTAATTCTTAAAAGAACCCTATGATGCATGGACTGTTATCCCATTTTATAGGCGAAGAAAGTAAGGATCTTGGAGGTTTAATATCTTGCCCCAGGTCACACAGTTGGTACATGGCAGAACCAGTATTTGGATCCAGGTGATTTTAACTCCGGTATCTGTGCTGTTAATCACTTGGCCATGGGGCCGGCAATCTTTTTGAAACTTTAGAACGGTGTGATAAATGCCATAACAGAGCTGGGGAAAGAAAGGAGGACGAAACTTCTTGGAGAAGTATGAGGAAGATATTAAGGAAAAGGGACATTATTTTAGTTGAGTGGGTTTTTTTCTTTATATATCTTTATGTAACATAACTGGAAATGTATAGGATTGGGGTTTTGTTCATTTGGTCTTGAAGCAGGAGTAGGAGCATGACAAGCAAAGAAGCGGGTACAGAATGCAGTCCAGGGAGAGGGAGCCGTGCACATGAATTTATGGAGCTCTTCATACTTTGATTTACCCCGGGAAGGCTTCTGTCCTTTACCTTCACATACCGCCCCAAATCAGACCCCTGCTCTCTGCCTCTTTCTGAGCTAGCTGTTGAGCTAGAGTTGCACGTCAGCACTCTCCCTGGACTATTTATTCTTGGATCTCTCCCTTAGTGAGACAAACCAGGTTTAGTCCTTAGTGAGAAGTGAAGAAAGGCAGGGAGGGGAGAGAGTCCTGAATACCCTCCCCTTTCTCCCGCCTCCCCAGCCTCATTCACGTAGGGCCCGACACAGAATGTGGATCATTGAGAACCAGCAAAATTGACATAACCTTGAGGCCTCAAATAATACATTCCTCTCCTTCAACATCAATTTCATCAGATTAAAAATCCAATAACAGGCTGTCATTGAGTCTGAGAAAAGAGATGGTAATAAAAGGTAGACTCTGACTCCATAATGGAAAGCAGGTGATTTTTAAAAATCGGTTTCTCCAGCTGTCTGCTATGGAAATTCAGAAAAGGTAGAAAAGCCATGCATCTCTCTTCTCCCCAGTCCTCCTCGCTTCCCTGCAGACGCGATCCTTGCCCTTCTATCTGGTCAGACTGGGTGAGTGGCCCCGTTTTTGCCCCTATTCACCTGGCTGGGCTGTGGGAAGCCTTCCTCACTTCTCCCTCGTTCTGCGTCCTCTGTCTCCCCCCGCGTGTCCCTCCGTGCTGTCCACCTGCTGCCCTGCCATTCCTGAGGCTCTGCCTGAGTCCCCTTGGGCACTCTGCCTCCTGCCACCAGCCTTCTACCGCCTCTCAAGTGCAAACACAAGTAACCCTGGTAAATGAACATCTGGATGCCATGTAACGAGAGAGGACATGCAAATCGTTGACCTTATTGTCGCATTCATCAGGTGTAAAATTAAGTGCCCACTGCGTGCCCTGCCTTGGGTCAGGTCTGCCTAGGCTCTTTGAATGCGGAAGATGAAACTTACTTCAGGGTAATGTAGAGGGTCTCACGTGGGGAAAAAGGGTAGGCGGAGCCAGTAGGCCTTGACTTGGAATCGGGACCTGGGGAGCCTCCAGGACGAAGCAACTTGGGCTCTTTAATTCTTCCTTATAAAGAGGATGTTTATTTTTCTTCCTCTTTCCGCAGACTGGCTCTCACTGTTTTCCAGAGCACAGGGTCAGAGGTCGCCAGCCTGTACGTTTTGAGTTTATGGTTCTCTCTCTCTTCCAGCTCCTTCCCCTAAAGAATGAAGCACTGCCTGATCTTGGCTTTAAGTCCAGGTCTCAGAGGAAAATCTGTTGGCGCAGCTTCGACCAGCTGGAAATGTCCTGTCCAATCACTAAGGCCAGGCTGGCAGCTTCCCTCAGTGTGAACATGGCTGCTGGCTGGCCACTCTTGTTGCGGGGGCGAAAGAGTCCTAAGAAGTGGAGTTTGGGGCCGGTTAGGTGTTCTACAAGCTGTCTCTGATGTGTTATAAGGAAAGCCACGACCTCTAGCTTCTCAGCATGTAAGCCCCATTGGGGAATTTGGTGAGTTGGGGTTACTTCAAAGTAATGTAAAACATTTGCTTTTGGGGAAAGAAGTTGGAGTTTGTGACAGAAGTTTTGCTCTTGCCTTTAAGGAAGCATAAGGCTTTGAGGTTTGGAGAGAATGGCTATTTCAAATGAGTAGAATAGAAGGATCACTGGTTCCTAGCAAGAATGCGTGAGAACAGTAAAGACTCCTTTCTGGGGTGGATTCAAATTTGAATGGTGAGGGTCGACATTAGTTGAATGGGGAGGGGGATATTCATTGGAGGGATTTGAACACCAAATAGGTTTACACTTGTCCTATTAAGGACAGTGAACTGGGATGGTTCAATGGAAACTGAGTGTATTCTGGAATCAGACACCTCCCTGAGTCTGTCCCTTCTTAATAGTTTTATGTGATTTAGACAGATTCCTTTGTATCCTCATCTAGAAACTAGGGAGACTAGTACTGGCTTCTAGTGAGCATCTGTTTCTGTCTGCCCAGCACCCAGCCCCACTCCTGAGAAATGCTCCTCAATGTCCCTTTGGGTGACCACTCTAGTTTGGGTAGGATTGACCTCACCTCCCAGTTTGCGGACAGACACATGGCTGCCAGGACTAACCATGCAGTACCCTCCTCGGGGCATTTTTACTTCCATCTGTCATAAAGTGTTGTAATTCACGTATAGATCGGTGGTACCTGGTACGAATGGTTCCTCCTTACTCGTGGTGTTCTGTGTACTGCATAACATGCCTAATGATACAGGGTAGCTCTGATCCTGGCCAACTAAAGCAGTCTACGCCCTGGCCACAGAGCAGGGAAAGGGGAGTGACCCAGGTCTGGCCTGAGGTAATTGTAGCACATGAAAGAGTTGGTCTGAGAGTAATGCCAACACAGCAGAGAAAAGAGCTCAGAGATAGAGGCATAAATGCATCATGTGAACTCCTTAATCCTGAAGCTATAGAATTTCATCTATCGAGGAATTTATCAGCTATATTACCTAATACTTGTTGAGAGAGACTATCCTCCATGGGTCCCTGTTGCTACTATACTTTATTATGGAGATATTAAAACACACAATAGTAGAGGAAAGAGTATAGTAAACTCTCAGGTACCCATCACCCATCATGTCAATATTCTGTCATTTTTGTTTAACACGCTCCTACTTTTTATCTTTTTTAACTTTTCTGGAATACCTTATTTATTTATTTAGTAATGGCTATACCCACCATGGCGTTCAAACTTATGACCCTGCGATCAAGAGTTGGATGCTGTACCCACTAAGCCAACCAGGTGCCCCTACTTTTCTGGACTATTTTAAAGCAAATTCTAGATTTGATACAATTTTACACATAAATACTTCAGTATAATAAGAACCTTTTTCTTTAATATAACCACAATAGTATTATCACATCCAACAGAATAATCATAATTTCACAATATATAAAAGACATCATTTTGGGACACCTGGGTGGCTTAGTTGGTTAAGCGTCTGCCATCAGCTCAAGTCATGATCCCAAGATCCTGGGATGGAGCCCCGCATCAGGCTCCCTGCTCAGTGGGGAGCCTGCTTCTCCCTCTGCCTGCTGCTCCCCCTGCTTGTGTACTCTCTCTCTCGATCTGGCAAATAAATAAATAAAATCTTAAAAAAAAAAGAATCTCTTGTATTCAGTTTCCCCAAATGACTACAAAAGTATCTTTATGCAGTTTTATTTTTCAACTCAAAAATCAGAGCTCAAAGATTGCATTTGGTTAGTATGTCTCTCAGGAATCCTTTAATTTATACAAGTTTGTCCTGCCTTTTATTTTCCCTTACTGTTTCATTGTTGAAGAACATGAGTCTTCCATGTAGAATTTCACAAATTCCAGATTAGGCTCATTGTATTCTTTGATGTAGAGAGGCATTCCTCTATTTTTCATATTTCCATGAAACTCGAAGTTAGGTCTAGAGCTAAACTGCCCATATGGCAACTACTAGCTACATGTGATGACTGGACATTTTAAATGTGGTTCGAAACGATATGTGCTATAAGTATGAAATACATGCTGGATTTCAAAGACTTACTATTAAAAGGCGCCTGGGTGGCTCAGTGGGTTAAAGCCGCTGCCTTCGGCTCAGGTCATGATCCCAGGGTCCTGGGATCGAGGCCCACATCCGGCTCTCTGCTCAGCAGGGAGCCTGCTTCCTCCTCTCTCCTCTCTCTCTGCTTGCCTCTCTGCCTACTTGTAATCTCTCTGTGTCAAATGAATAAATAAAATCTTAAAAAAAAATGTCTTTAAAAAAAAAAGACTTACTATTAAAAATAGAATATTTTATTAATGTTTTTATATTGATTACATACTAAAATGATATTTTGGATCTATTATCTAAACAGAATATATTTTAAAATTAATTTCACCTCTCGGGGGTCCTGGGTGGCTCAGTTGATTAGGCAACCAACTCTTGATTTTTAGCTCAGGTCCTGATTCCAGGGTTGTGGGATCAAGCCCTGTGTCGGGCTCTGTGCTGAGCGTGGAGCCTGCTTAAGATTCTCTCTCTCCCTCTGCCTGTGTCTCCCCCCAACCTCTGCTCTCATGCTCTTTCTCTCAAAATAAGAGTAATAATAATAATAATTTCACTTCTTTATTGTTGCCTTTTCAAATGTAGCTCTTAGAAAATTTAAAATCACATATGTAGCTTGTATTGTATTTCTACCGGGAGGTGCTGGTTTAGAGCTTAATTAGATTTAGATTCCGTTTTTTTTCTTTTTTGATGAGATAATGTGGTATACCTCTTGCATCACATCTGACGACACATATTATCCAGCTGCCCTAACTTTTAATGATATTCAGATTCATCAGTTGGGAAATAGAGAATAGCAAGTTCTGTTGGCAGTGGGGACTGGTTGGCCTGCACAGCTAAAACTTTGTGTTCTTCTGTGGAACATCAGCAATTTCACAGAACATCAGTATTATGTGAGACTCATCAAGATACACTGTGACCATAAGGGGCAAGAGAAAAACACAACAACTCCATAATCATGTTTGAGTAAAAAGAAGGACATTGTTGGGGCACCTGGATGGCTCAGTCAGTTAGACGTCTGACTGTTGGTTTCAGTTCAGGTCATGATCTCAGGGTCCTAGGAATGAGCCTGGCATGGGCTCCGGGCTCACTGGGGAGTCTGCTTGAGATTCTCTCTCCCTCTTCTCCTCCCCCAGCTCATGGTCTTTTCTCTCTCTCTCTCTAGCATAAACAAATCTTTAAAAAAAAAAAAAGAACATCGTAAAACCACAGAACTCTCCCTTTATGGGCTAATTTGAGTGACTATTGCTGCCGCTGCTTTTTTTTTTTAATTATGTTTTGTTAGTGACCATACATTACATCATTAGTTTTTGATCTAGTGTTCCAAGATTCATTGTTAGCTGTCACTTCTTTACCAGTTACAGCTTTAGATTCATTTTGTTCTTTCTCCGTTTTAGAGGAGAATTATTAAAATACCCAATAATAGCATCACCCTGCTTTCTGACAGCATCCGATTAAGGGCAAAATTCTGTTTGCTTGAACTATCCCCCAAATCATTACCAAGCCCCAATTTTTTTGTTGTTTTTTAAAGAATTATTTATTTTAGAGTGTGCATGCGTGTGTGCAAGCATGCATGTACAGGGATGAGGGGAAGGGCAGAGGGAGAGAATCTCAAGCAGACTGATGCTGGGTATGGAGCCTTATGTGGGGCTTGATCTCACAACCCTGAGATCACAAACTAAGACTAAATCAAGATTTGGACACTCAACCAACTGAGCCACCCAGGTGCCCCCCAAGCTCAAATCTCATAAGTCCTTTCTAACACCTTCTAATTGAGACTTCCATGGCTCCCTTTGGTGTGCGTTCTCCCTCACTTCAGTGAGACAGTGGGCACAACTTTGTTTGACTGCAGGTGTGTTTCTGACAGACTTTGGCTAGAGAGCATTCACCGTGGCTCTAGGTAGTGTCAACCTCATCCTTCCCCTATCAGGTTTGTTGGGTAAATTTTTAAGCAGGGGTATAACTTAATGCAGTTAGATGTTCTGGGCATTCCACAGTTACTCACTCTTTGCAACCCTTGTGAAACTGGACTTATCGATCCAAACAATTATTGAAGTCTTTTTACAAACAGACCTCTGCCTATTTGGTCATTGTATTAATTTGCTAGGAGCTACTGTTAAAAAAGAACCACACACTGGGTAGCTTAAACAACAGTGTCACAGTTTCTCACAATTCTAGAGTCTTAAAGTCCAAGATCAAGGTATGGGCAAGGCTGCTTCCTTTTGAGGACTCTGAGACAGAATCCATTCCATGCCTCTCTCCTAGCTTCTGTTGGTTTGCTGGCAATCTTTGTATTCCTTGGTTTATAAACGCATCACCCTGATCTCTGCCTTCGTTCCACAGGGGTTCTTTCTGTGCCTGTATCTGTCTCCAAATTTCCCCTTTTTGTAAGGACACCAGTCATATTGGATTAGAGCCCACCCTAATGACTTCATTTTAATTTGATGAACTCTCTAAAGATCCTGTCTCCAAATGAGGTCACACAGTGAGGTACTGGGAGTTCGGATTTCAACATGCGAATTTTTCAAGGATACAATTCAACTCCTAATGGTCATTTGCAACTGTTAGACTCTTTCTGGTGTCAGCAGCTGCCAATCATAGGGATAAGTGACAGTGGATACTTCCTGATGATCTCACTGTAACGAGTTTATATATAGAGTGAGTGTTCAGCCATATTCTACACACATATGGGCATTTATTTAATAAGCATGCGTTAGTAAGTAGGCCCAGGAACAGTCCACAAATCTGTCCTATAATCTTAGGAAGTCCCAGTTTTCTCGCTGTAGGGGCTCTAACCTAGTATCTTGTTTGAAGAATTCATCTGAGGTAGAAGCCCCAGCTAGAGGCAGGATTCAGTTGTCCCTATGGTGGTATCAGCCAACCAGAATCTGAAATCAGGGCTGGACGTAGGACCATTTCTGTTTCTAGCCCTGGATGGGTAAAGGTGAAGGGTTCACCTTGATGGTGACAAGGTGAGCAATGTCTCTCAAACATGTTGTCTTGAACCTCAGTGATTTTACCAGCAGCAGTCCATTTATAGTATCCATTATGCTAATAAGTCACTAATTTCACCAATGGAAACCTATTAATAACATTTATTATAATTAGCAAAGCCTCTGGTGTTGATTGAAGGTAGCCGAAGTGTTGTGATACTCCTCTTTGGTGTGTGGCATTTTGATGAAGTGCTAGCTGTGAATTCTTGATTAGGGCAACTGACTGTCCCTAGAGTGTACATTGAGAGTAACAAACATACACATTTATATCACACTGTCTGAGCTAAAGTATTTAAAAGTAAATTACAGACATCATAACCAGGCCACACTATTTTCAGACTTGTGCTTGGGAGGGTGTGTAATAAATGGATGCACGTTGGAGTGTAAAGAACATGGAACTGGGTCAAGTGTGCCCTTGATCAGCTATCTTTGTGACCTTGAGCAAATCATTTAGGTGTTCTGGGTTTCAGTTTCATCTATAAAATGAAAAGCCTGTATTAAATGATCCTTTACGTTCCCTTTAGCACTTAAACTCTCCAATTCAATTCTAAGAGCTAATAATTCAACAAGTATGAAATCATATAATACGGAGTGAATACATGACTGCTCAGAGGAAATGATATGAAGGTGGGATTGGATTAGTTCAGGAAGACTTTGGGGAGGTAAGGCAAAGCCAGTTACCAATGAGTTATTTCATTTGACAACGTGTTTGTATGTGTGTGGGTGGGTGTATTTTTTTTTTTATTTAAAGTTTTTTTTATTTACCTGTTTGAGAGAGACAGAGCCAGAGCATGAGCAGGGGGAAGGGCAGAAGGAGAGGAAGAAGAAGCAGGCTCCCTGCTGAGCAGAGTCCCACGTGGGACTTGATCCCAGGACCCTGAGATCATGACCTGAGCCGAAGGCAGACACTTAAACGACTGAGCCACCCAGGCACCCCAGTGTGTGTGTATTTTAACCTGTAAGCCCATTGACCTACATAGATCAGAATGATTCTTGGCACTCCAAAACTCTGACATAAGATGTTAGATATTATATGAGGTGATCTTGTTAGCTTTTAGAATTTGTAGTTGGTGGGGAAACAGAGTGTTGGTTTTGCTTGCTTGACATTGAAGAGCTTTTCGATGGCTAATTGTGTGCTTACAACAAACTCAAGAGAGTCCTGTGTCCCACCAGCTAAGTTCTGTGCCTCCTCTAGGGAGACTTGGAGTAAAATGGCTATTTCCATGACAAAAGTGTGAACAAACATGCACATTCCTTTCTGGTCAGGAAGCAAAGGAAAGAACATCCTGATTTCATATACCTTGATGAAAGTAGCATTCAAATTTTAAACACTGCCACAGGCACATGATTTGAATAAAGCCCACAGGCAAATTCGCTGGACTTCGAGAGTATGTAGTTCACCGTACTTGCCAGACTTCCTACTCAGGGATGCCAGAGGAGAATGTAACAGCTGCCCTTGGTCTGTGATGAAAACACATGCTGGACAGAAGATGGATAGGACAAACTGCAATGTCCGCAGGAGCCAGGCAAGTCAAGTCAGCAAATGAAGCCAGCTGATAGGAGTTCATAGGATAAGATGGGGCAGCCCTGGTGCCATTAATGAGGGAAAGTGGCCAGCCAGCCCCTGGGGACCGTGCCAGTGGCAACTGTGCGTTCAAGGTGGCCAGCTATGACAGCGTGTCCAGAGTGGCCAGAAAGTGCAATATTTGCTCTTACCCTAAAGTTGGAAATCCAGATTTTTATGTGACAATTATTGATTGTGGAATGTTTGTAATGAATACAACCTTTTACAGCTTCATAGTCCGAACAAAATACCTCTTTGTGCAAGGTGGACATTTAGGTCATTGATTTTTCGTGGAAAAAAAAAAACAATCAAAAAACAAAGGCTGTAGACATACCTGGGAACAAAGTTCAGCAAAACCGCCTACTGGCTATGTAACATTGGGTTGGTGTTTAAGATGTCTGCAGCTTGTTTTTCTTATGTGTGCGAAGGAGGGTATCTTTACATGTTTGGGAGGATTACTGTGGATGTTGAATGAGGGAAGGAATTTGACAAGGCATGCATACCTTGTCACCTGGCACTTAGTCCAATAAATGCAGTACGTGTGTTTGTTCTTTTCCGATAAACCCTTTGGACCAAGAGTTATGAATTGGATGTTCACAGGTCAAATCTAGCCACAAATCCTTTTTTTAAGAAATTGAACTATAATTGACATATAACATTATATTTGTTTCAGGCGTATAACATAATGATTCGATATGTGTATGTACTGTGAAAGGATAAACACAGTAAGTCTAGTTCACAACCATCCCCATACGTAGTTATAATTTTTTTCTTCTGATGATTGCTTTTAAGACAAATCCTTTAAAAAGCTTTTGGGTGGGGGATTTTATTTTCCCCCTGGGTTTTTTTTTCCCTAAAGAATTTGTTCACGTATTTGAGAGAGAGAGAGACAGAGAGCAGAGTAAGAGAGAGAGAGAGAGGGCACACGAGTGGGGGAAAGGGGCAGAGGAGAAAGAGAAGCAGCTGCCCTGCTGATCAGGGAGCCCGACTCCGGGCCTGATCCCAGGACCTCGAGATCATGGCCCAAGACGAAGGCAGATGCTTAACCCCTGAGACCCCCAGATGTCCCTCCGCTGGGTTCTGGCATGCCCTTTACCGGTCTGCTTCCTGTTCAGACAGCATGAACTGGACAGCTTGTCCAGGAGAACTTCGGTCTTCTCTTCTTTGCTCACCATGACCTGGCTGTGTTTTAGGGTCTCAATTCATTGTAACTATAGCTGCTCACGTGACACATGAAGGAAACATAATAATAATAGACTACTTAGGACACTGCAAGCCATCTACTATGATAGCCACTATGACAGGCTTTGCTGCTGGACCCTGTTAAGCTGAGGTCAGCCTATTGAAGACTTGGCCCTCTGTCTCCCTGCCTCCATGTAGATATGCTAACACTTCTGACCTTCGAAATCATTTGTTATCCATCAGAGTCTCCGAGTGTCTCTGTTGAAAGAGCCGAGTTCCATGGTAGCTTTCATCTCTGCATTACCAAATAACTACATGGAAGGTGTGTACACTTCACTAGTAAATGTGGGACTAGACAGTTTAGAGTCAGAGTTTCACAAAGTGGGTTTCAGTATCTCTGGCTCATTTGAACTTCAAAGAAACTTTATCTCTCTCCCCCTTTGTGATGTCAGAAGTGATAGGCGGTGGGGAAACAAGACTTGCCTATGGTTGGGAAGTTCACAAATCCCTTTTGAGGGTGGCTGCCAATTGTCTGGAGAGGAACGTCAGCTTCCTCCCTTGATAGGAGACATGTAATCTTCAGTTGCCCATGGTCCCCATCAGTCTGCTACTTTCAGTTTTGCCTGATTCCTTAGTCATCCAAATCTGTGACCCTAGCATATAGGATATTCACCTGACCCTGACCGCTGTGTGGTGTATTTGCAATCCCTGCTGTATCAACCAGACTCTGTTCAGTGATACAAAGCTTTGTGATGCTGACTGCAGAGAATCAAGAGAGACAGAATCACCTGTGTAGAGGCTAGCCAGTGCAATCAGGATCATAGTAAATTCAACAGGAGGGTCATGCTTCAGACTTCTCTGGCTTCTGCTTTCCCTGATATTTAAATAACCTACTGGATTTATATGGCTTTAGTTGGCTATGCACCAAAGCATAACTGCTCATTTTCCCGAGCATATTCTGTGTTGAAAGCATGGTATAAAAATCCAGCAAGCAATGTTTCCTTATCAAATAATAATTAAAAGGTTATGTTGCAGGGGTTCTGGAAATATCATCGCTTCCCCAGGAAATAGCTGTGGAGAGATTTCCCACTGTGGTTTGACAGTAGGTGGCATGGAAATGAGTGCAGCAGCCAGGAAAATATACACAAGTCCCAGATTCTGGGCCTCAGTGAAATATAATGGGCAGCTGGTGGATCTTAACATTTTCCAGTCTGGAAAATTATGATTTGGGGAGTTGTAAGCAGTTTATGCTTCCTAGGGTAGAGTTTGCCAATTTGTCTTCAGGGCTCTATCAATCAGAGTCATTTGGTGCAAGCAACAGAAACAGACCTTGGCTGATTTTAGCAAAAGGGGTTTTATTGGGAGGATATGGCATACCTCAGAGAACAGGAATAAAAATGGATGAATTGTGGTTTTTGATAAAACTATGGATCAGATGGCAAGAGCTACCAGACGGTCTCTTTGGGTCTGCTTTTAGGCTGAATGATTTTTCATTTTCAACCTCAGAGTCATTTAACTCAAGGTTCAGATTCTAGGGAAGAATGTTTGATTTGCTAACATGTCTCTTACTCATGCCTGGGAGAAAGTGCATCTTGATTGGCAGTCCCACCATTACTGGCTGCCACGGGGCTGGATAGTCAAAATCAAATTCTCATGCTGATTCCAGAGATGAGGGTACAATGCCAAGAACACATCTGCCCAGAGCCAGACCTTCCCTTTGTTCCAGGAGCAACTGCCTTCCCAGACATGTTGGTTAAGCAACTTTAAGACAAATATCTGTTGGTTAGGGGACAGGACTCAACCAGACATGTGTCAGTTTTGCTGGGAAGGGCATCCCAGTGTCTAAGATCAGCTCAGACATCCCCTCTTGGTCCAGAGTCACTGCTGGAAACACCTTATTACCCAGAGAGGTAAACGGAGTGCTTAAGAAGCTGTATGCAAGGTAACCAGTAATAAATGGAGAGGGTGTTCAATACTGGCAAAGAAACCCTATTTCAATCTCCTGCAGGGGAGGAAACATGGATTCTGATTGTTGAGACTCAGAAGGAGCTAGGCATGTTGAGTTCAGCCTCCCCTTTCTGGAAGGAAGCCACTGGTGGGCAGGAAGCCAAATGAATGGCAATGCATCCTCATACAGAGGTTCTTAAAGTATGGTCTCCAGAACCCTGGGAATTCCCAAGATCATCTCAGTGGGTCAGCAAGGTCAAACGTATTTTCATAACAACACTAAGATGTTATTTGACTTTTCTACTGTGTTGACATTTGCACTGATGGGGTGAAAATGCTTGTGTCTTCCCATGAATCAGGGAAGAGTCACTATTCTCTCCTGCCCTACACTCAGAAAAAAAGCCCAAGTCCAGAGTTTAAAAATATCTTTAGTGGGCGCCTGGGTGGCTCAGTGGGTTAAAGCCTCTGCTTTCGGCTCAGGTCATGATCTCAGGGTCCTGGGATCGAGGCCCGCATCGGGCTCCCTGCTCAGTGGGGAGCCTGCTTCCTCCTCTCTCTCTGCCTGCCTCTCTGCCTACTTGTGATCTGATTTCTCTCTCTGTGTCAAATAAATAAATAAAATCTTAAAAAAAAAAAAAAAGAATATCTTTAGTGAACATAGTTAATTTTATCACACCAACTGTTGTGTGCACTGCTGCAATGTTCGGGAACATAGGCCTTGTCCACGGGAAAAGGACTTGGGCTGTTGTTTGAGTTGTGAGCTGAAGTAGATTTTCCCTCCAGAACACCATTTTACTCACCAGCCACTGCTGGCAAACAGTTATCGTTATTCAGACCAGGCATTTGGCAAACATCTTCTCTAAGGAAGTGCCTGTCGTTTCAAGGTAACTGATAGTATTTGTTGCTAATAATAAAATTTGTGCTTCTAAACAAACAATTAGAAGTTTAGAAAACTTGTATGCACCACCATAGGCTTGAGAGATTTCTAATATTTATAGACTTTTCTGATAATGTTGTTGGTGGTGTTAATGAATGTGGTTTGGGAGTACTATATAATGAAGTGAGGCATTTGGAAGATCTGCTTAACCCAGTTAACCAAAACTTCCTAAATATTTAATACACGATGTTACCAACATCCATTCAAACTGCAAGCTTGGTCAGAGAATTTAATATAACAGAGTCTGAAAAGCTCACTGGTGTGGTTTTATATTACATTGCAATTTTACCTTGCAGTTAAAGAAACTACTACTTGTTGAGTTTTGGTGTAGTATCAAAGCAGAATATCCACAATTATCTGAAAATACTAAAATATTCCTCCCTTTCCCAATTATATATCTCTGTGAGGCTGAGTTCTCTTGATATACTTCAACCAAAAAAACATATCGTGGCATCTGGGTGGCTCAGTCGGTTGAGCGACCAACTCTTGATTTCAGCTCAGGTCATGATCTCAGGGTCGTGAGATTGAGCCCTGCGTTGGGCTCTATGCTTAGCACAGTCTGCTGGAGATTCTCTCTCTCTCTCTCTCTGCCCTCCCCCCTGCTCTCTTTCACTCTGTCTCTGAAAATAAATAAATAAATCTTAAGAAAAACATATTGCAAAATAGGCTAAATGCAGAAGCAGCTATGAGAATCCAACTGTCTTCTATTATGCCAGATGTTGAGATTGTAAACATATATAACAATTATACTCTTACTTTTTTTTAATTTTAGAAAATATAATTATCTATTTTTATTTTTATTTTTATTTNGCTGGAGATTCTCTCTCTCTCTCTCTCTGCCCTCCCCCCTGCTCTCTTTCACTCTGTCTCTGAAAATAAATAAATAAATCTTAAGAAAAACATATTGCAAAATAGGCTAAATGCAGAAGCAGCTATGAGAATCCAACTGTCTTCTATTATGCCAGATGTTGAGATTGTAAACATATATAACAATTATACTCTTACTTTTTTTTAATTTTAGAAAATATAATTATCTATTTTTAAAAAGATTTTATTTACTTCTTGGGGGGGGGCACAAGCAGAGGGAGCTGCAGGGAGAAGGAGAAGCAGGCTCCCTGCTGAGCAGGGGACCCGATGCGGTACTCATCCCAGGACCTGGGGATCATGACCTGAGCTGAAGGCAGACACTGAATAGACAGAGCCACCCAGGCATCCCAAAATATAATTATTTCTGACAAAAACAAGTTATCTATGTTAATATTTGTATGGATTTATTTTTTGTTGTTTTTAAATGAATTAATACATACATACATATTTAAAAAATTACTAGTTTTAACTCCTACTGTGGGAAATAGCTATTGGTATAGCCCAGATAATTGAAGGTTTTTTGGAATCCTCAATAATTTTTAAGAATGTAAACGGGTCCTGAGACCAAAAAGTTTGAGAGCTGCTATTCTAGTGGAATTCCTTTCATGTAGAAGGAAATATCATGAGTAGGGAGAAAAGGTTTTCCTCTTTAAGAAAAAGAGACCTATCTCAGGAGTTGTTTTGGAAGATGCTGTTGACTGGCTTTCTTCAATCACTGGGAATTGTTCACATTGCCCTATAGAGGCTGAAAAATCAAATACTTTTCAATCATCCAGTGTATCCAAAAACAGCCATGTGACCTACTTTTGGAACATAAAATTATAGAAGTTGCTGTTGGTGGCCTGTCTTGCTCTCCCTACTGAGACAATGTACCTATCCCCCAGCTGCTTTGAATTATCTTCAACCAAAGGTAGCCTCCTTGCTGCGAAATGAAATATCTAGAAGGGTGTGCCACATACCCTAGGCTGAGGTGAAGTTTCAGCAGAATCCACGTCTTTGTCCGGCTCCTTTCCTTTGCTTTATACCACTTTCTTTACTCCCTTCTAAGTTTTACTGAAAACATCCACTCAATCAGTCACTCACATAAGAATCTCCATTTCAGGCTCTGGAGAACCCAGTCTAACACAGACCGAGGCAGAAGTCAGTGGGAGTGCCTTTCTGGAAGAGCATTTGCTTTCTTGATGAACAAAAGGGAAAGGGGAACATATTCAGTGGCCTGGCCTCTCCCAGTTCTTTTTTCCTAGAGCATCGCTGTGATGTCTGGATCTAGGGCTCCTACCCTGTGGCTAAGAGGTGATAGACTAAAGGAAAGGCCAAGAGAGTCCTAGAGCCAGTGCCAGCAGCTCCTACTGCCAGAATTTTATATGTGAGAAAAATTAATTCTATTTGCTTAACTCAATGTTTCTCTTAATTGCAATTGAACACATTATTATCTGATCTAGTTGCTGTGACAATATAATGAGAAAATAAGGGACATAGCATATAGCAAGCACTCAAAAATTTGTAATGTCCCCTCATCTCCATCCAAATTAATTTTCTTGGTTGGAGTTTATGAAAGGCCAGATGAAATGATACAATACCTTTTTATATTATATGTCTATATTAGCCCTTTCCGAGCTACTTGTATTTTCGATTAAGAGAAGAATAACTTGGGGTGCCTGGGTGGGTCAGTCGGTTAAATTTCTGACTCTTGATTTAAGCTCGGGTCATGATTTCAGGGTTGTGGGATCGAGCCCTGAATGGGGCTTTGTGCTCAGCATGGAGTCTGCTTAAGATTCTCTCTCTCCTTCTGCTTTCACCCTTCCTCCTTCTTGCTCTCCCTCTCAAAATAAATAAAATCTTTAAAGAAAAGGAGAGAGAGAGAAAGATAAATAATAGGGAGGAACAGTGAATTTTGTCTCCTTACATTTCAGCAGTGGATCATGGCCTTATGTGTTGGGAGGGTGGACCCAGTTCATTGCTTTAATATCTCCTAAAGGAAAAATACCTTTACATCTTATAAAAACATGTTATTATTAGGCTGGTGTTGGCTAAACCTTCCAGTCTATAATAATAGTACTAATATTTGTACCAAAGCAGAAGAGTATGGTTGAGGGTTTTGGGTATTGGGAACAGCAGGCTCTTTGTGTGGATTGTGGTCCTATGTACATATCATGACCTTTCTCTGTTTTTTTTGGGGGGGGTGGACACCACACTTGCTTTGTGCCTATGCATCTTATTATTTATGGAAACAAAGCTTGTCCTTGGAGTAATGAGTCTGCTGGTGACAGGGACATATTATTTGAAATGTGCTGAATGCCTCAGGTTTACGTGCTGTTAAATAATGCAGTTCAACCCAACTGAGCAAATGTTTATTGAACGCCCACTGTGCACCCAACATGGTGGGGCCTGAGGGGCTGAATCATCCTGGCCTGCCTTTGTGAACCCAAGATCCTTGGGGGCAGCAGAAGACCTACAAACACATTACTTGCATACAGGGTTGGTGCTGCGATAAAGATTCTATTAGACTTTTGAGGGAGAGAAGGAGGGATTCATCTCTCTTTGGGTAGTCAAGAGAGACATCTAGATGTCTGTCACAAGAGCAGATGCTCTCTGTGCTTGCTATTTTCTTTCACCTAATTATATCTTATGCTGGTTAAAATATAAAGTCCTTTTCTGTAGTCTAACTTAACTGAACCCTTACACCGCCACCACGGGATGGGTTTGTCATGTAAATTTACACATGAAGTGTAAACTGAGGCTCAGCAAAGTTTAAAACACTCATGTGGCTTTACATGATGAAGAAGCAGGTATTCTAACACCAGATTTACTTCTTTCCCAGTTTCTTTTTTTTTACAGTATTTTTTACAGTCCATCGCAGTGGTTCACAAGCTAGATTGCACATTAGAACATGCCGGAAGGTTTTTAAAAATCCCTGTGCACAGGCTGTACCCCAATTAAATCAGACTCTCTGGGGGTGGGGCCCAGGCATCTGCGTTCTGGTTCTTAAAAGTCATTATTTTTTTTTTAAGATTTTATTTATTTATTTCACAGAGGGAGAGAGATCACAAGGAGGCAGAGAGAGCAGGCAGAGAGAGAGAGAGGGGGAAGCAGGCTCCCCGCTGAGCAGGGAGCCCGATGCAGGCCTCGATCCCAGGACCCTGAGATCGTGACCTGAGCTGAAAGCAGAGGCTTTAACCCACTGAGCCACCCAGGTGCCCAAAAGTCATTATTTTTTAATTTATTTTAAATTGTGGTAAACCACACATAACATAAAATTTACTCTCTTGGCCATTTTTAAGTGTGAAATGCAGTGTCTTAAGGCCTGTTGACATTGCTGTGCCACCATCACTGCCATCCACCCACAGAACTCTTTTCATCTTGCAGAACAAAACTGTATACCTACTGAACAGTAACTCCTCTTGACTTCCTTTCCTCAGCCCTTGGCAATCTCCATTCTCTTTCTGCCTTGATGAATCTGACTTCAGGTACCTTACATACTTAGAATCATGCAACAGTTGTCCTTTTGTGACTAGGTTTTTCCACTTACTATCATGTCCTGAAGGTTTGTCATATGTCAGAGTTTCCTTCCTTTTCAAGACCAAATAATACTCACTTGAGTTTTATGCCATATTTTTATATAATTCATTGTCGATGAACACTTGGGTTGTGTCCACCTTTTGGCTATTGTGACTAATGCTGATATGAACATGGGTGACCCTGTTTTCAGTTCCTTTGGGTATATATCCAGAGATGGAAACCTGCTGGATTGTATGATAATTCTATTTTTTTATTATTATTATTTGCCCCAGGGGTACAGGTCTGTGAATCATCAGGCTTACACCTTTCACAGCATTCACCCAAGCATAAACCCTTCCTAATGTCCATAACCCATCCACCCTATCCCTACCCTCCCACCCCCCAGTAAACCTCAGTTTGTTTTGTGAGATTAAGAGTCTCTTATGGTTTGTCTCCTTCCCCATCCCATCTTGTTTCATTATT